>JAHDVE020003444.1:100219-153981 GCA_022606495.2 Halesus radiatus
TTAATGGTGTTATATATCAGCAAACAGAAGGCCTACCTATGGGATCGCCCACTAGCCCTCTGATTGCAGATATATTCATGAACAATTTAGAGAACAAAATTTTAACGGGTACCTCACCCCTTATAAAAAATGTTTTACTGTGGAAAAGATATGTTGACGACATATTCTGTATATGGACAGGGACAGAACGTCAATTGAATGCATTCCACAACCTTATAAACTCCTACCACCAGCAGATTAAATTCACATTAGAGATAGGCAACAATTCAAACTTAAACTTTTTAGATCTCACCTTATCTGTCGTAAATAATAAAATAAATTTTAATATATTTCGTAAACCCAGCTACACCGACATTGTTATACATAATACATCCAATCATCCCTTTTCTCATAAACACTCCGCGTTTCATTCAATGGTCCATCGTTTGGTCACGATACCGTTATCAAATACTAATTTTTCCAACGAACTAGCATTAATTAAAAAAATAGCTATAAATAATGGATATGAGTCCGATTTAATTGATACAATTTTAAGTAAAAAACAAAAACAAATAGCCACTAAAAACTTCTTATTCACTAATCCACATAAAATTAACACTATTAACAATCTTAGTTACCAATGGCGGCGTATTTTATTCATTAATCATTTTTCTTCCTGCAGTGTAAAAAATCTTCCTTCTGAATTACGACCTGCATTTTATACAAATAATAATTTAGGTAAATTTTTAATCAACTCAAAAGATAAAGACGACAAGCTTAGTCACTCGGGAATATATAAATTAGATTGTAATGATTGTTCAGCATTCTATATTGGCAAAACAACACGCAATGTCAATATTACAATTAAAGAACATCTTAGATGCCTAAATAATAACGGTTTTTCAGAATTCGCCAATCACCTTATTGATAAAGATCATACCTTCAATCAAAGCACCGGTGCTAATATTCTTCATAAAAATGGTCATGGAAACAGATTGAATAATTTGGAATCACTAGAAATAAAGAAAGCTGTTAAAACCAAAAATAAAATTCTTAATAATCAACTAAATGTGTCCAATAGCCCAATATTAGGTATATTCCCTATAATCTCGTAAAATTTCCCATCCCATAATCACCTGTTCAGTTATTCCTTGGTATTCCATTATGTGCACTTCTGTCTCTTTCGCTCGGTTATTTCTATTTCATGCTATTTCATGCTATTTCATGCTATCTCATTTTTTCTTTGTTCTATGTTATGTTCTGTCTTATTCTATTTTGTATATATAAACACTCACTATGTATTTTTGATCAGTTTAATTTTTGTACCCTGAAGATGCTTATGTTAAGCGAAACCGGTCGGTCGTAATAAAATTAAATAAAATTCTCGTGGTTATAAACAAAGTTATTGTTTTATTTTCATTAGATATTTTATTGTTTGTACTTCATTCAATTTTGGGCAGTTGCAAGTAACTTCTCGGTTCACGTTTAAGCAGTTTTTGTGAATTTTTATGTTTAGGTTTGTGTTGAGTCTGTCTTCTTGTTATGCCAAGATCGAGTTAGTTAGTTTAATATTTTCATAATACATATAATTATTAATTTAAGTTACCCGCACATTTCAATCATTCTGACTGAACCTAACCAAACCTAGTCCAACCTAACCCAAACTTACCTAACCCTTAACAAACCAAACCAAACCTAGTCCAACCTAACCCAAACCTAACCAAACCAAGAATGGTAATCTTTCACCAGGGCGATTTTGAAAATACGTACCACTCTGGAATACACCGCAACTATGCTATATATTATTTCAAATGAATAAATTTAAAAAAAATAATACAAATTAATCAATAAAATTTACTTGCTCACGCTGGGATTTAAACGAACAACATCCGGATTCGTAGTCAAGGATCCTAACCACAGATCTGTACTTACGTATCCTTGTACGATTAGAAATAAAATTCAACCATCGATATTAATCATCATAGAAGTATCGTCAAAATAAACAAAAAAAATTAAATGTTCATTTTCTGCCCAATTCCATAAAAATCATTATTCCACCAAAAAAACAATATTTGACCTAATGTATTATGAAATAATAATATAGTCTCTTCTTCCGGCGAGATCATCAATTAAGGTCAAAATTAAATGAAAAAAAAATTATAAAAAAGTTGCGACTCTATTGTTTAAAAATATAACTACAATAGAATAAGGTTGATATGAGAAAAATTTCCATCGTTATCTGTGTAGTTCCATTCACACAGCTAGGTGCGCAAATACAAATATTGGTGTTTTAAAACTGTCAAAATTGAATATACAAAGTGCAAATTTAGTCCTGAAATTTAAAAAAAACTTACATTAACAATAATGCAGAATTGTGTTAATGGTGTTATTTCGCAATGTTTGAGGGAACTAAGCGAAATCGGGAAATTTTATGGAGTCCAAGCAAATCTCTACCTTACTCAAGTGCGAAACGTATGAAAAAGTCGATCAAATTCATGTGATTTGAAAAACAAATGATCTCTGGGACTTCACAAATGCGGTTCACCCAATAATCGATCTCACTGTAGAGCGATATGTAAGAACGGAAGTCAAAATCGAATGATTTGAAAAATAACTCATAGAGTTCTCAATTCATACGTTTTTATTAAATAAAACAAAACTTGTGAGTTTGTCCATGAGACGAGTATTTTTTGATGCATTTTTTTAAATATAAAATCATAAATGCGTTATTAACATTTTCATATGCCTACCAGAACTACTAGACAATACGTCCCTTTTCACACTACAGTTATAAGAACAAACTCTCAATATTGTTATCTATCATAAATAGATTCCTAGTCCAAGGTAATGAGTAGTGGAATAGTGAACTACTTTAATATGTACCTGGATCAACTAAAAACTAATATATTGAAGCATATTATGTTAAATATGTACCCGGATCAAGTAAAAACCAATATATTGAAGCATATTATGTTAAATTTGACGGCCTCCATGGTCGAGGGGTAAGGCTCTCGACTACGAATCCGAAGGTCGCGGGTTCAAATCCCGGCGTGCGCAAGTAAATTTTATTTAATTAATTTGTATTTCACAATTAATTCATATAACACTAATATATAGTATATTTTGCACACACGTTCCAGAGTGGAAGATACTCTCAGTGTCGCTCTGGTGAAAGACCACCATTCAGAATTGAAACGTTGCTTGAAATGGCTTTTAGCCGTGTTTGGTGACCGAATCTGAATAGCCAGGTATTTACCCCTTTTCACCTTCCTCTTCCTTCTCCTTCCCTTCCCCAATACCTTCAGCCTCACAACATTCCCCAATTGGGAATGCCATAGTCTCACTGGCTCCAGACGGTTGGGAGCAGTTTGGGACTCTTGTGCGGTATTCATATAAAAAAAAAAAAAAAAAATATGTACCCGGATCAAGTAAAAACCAATATATTGAAGCATATTATGTTACATATGTACCTGGATCAAGTAAAAACCAATATATTGAAGCATAATATGTTAAATATGTGATGTTTTTTCCTATGTTTTGTCTTGTAAGTTCCTATCTACATGTTCTTTACTTTGTTTTCTTGCTGGACAATAACTGTTTTTAATGTGTTTCTAGAAATGGTTCGTGTATATGTACTGATACATATATTTGTTCAGTGTTTTTTAATGGTCATTGACCTTAAATAAATAAATAAACAATATAGAGTAACCATTAACCAACATAGTAATATTGACAAGAACTTAAACAACACAGAGTAATTACGGTTTTACCAACCTCCCTCTTTTCCTAATAAAGAAAAGTCTAAACAACATTTTGACATTATTGAAAGAATAACAGAGACTTGCGACAATAACATTTTTGACAGTAATACAGTATAAAAATTAATAAAATACGTTAAAACAGAGAGTAATATTATAGTTAAACAAACAGCATCGAATAATAACGCCTCTTTTTTGATAAGGTATACATGATCAATAATGCCTTTAAATGAAGTATTTTGTAAAATACATAAAAACATGTAACTTGCAGTCATTACTTACAATCTTTACCGGTTTCGCTGAAAATAGCACAGTTTGGTCTTATTAGTGCTGGGAAAGTTTAGAAAGTAGTTTGAATGAAATCCAATATGCAAAACTGTTGCCATAACGTTTTAAAATTACTATGAAAAATATTGAACTCGCCATGTTGTATTGAGGTTAGCCCATAGATATACCACTTTGGTTGGCCACAGATTACATATTAAAAAGAAGAAGGTCTGTTTGGGTAGAATATTTTCAAATGGAAAACGCAAGTAGGTACTTTTTTATTATTTACATACGTTTTGAAGAAGTAAATATTTGGAATGAAATAAAATTTTCAAATCAATGTTTCTTTGTTTAGAAATAGTAATAGTTGTCTTAAGGCAATACGTTCGCTATCAAATCGACAATGTCACCCAAACGACAAGCAAGAATTCACAACTTCATAACTTTATTGCAAAAAAACCGAGTAGGGCCGGATACACGGCAGATATAAACAATAAAAATAAATAGAATCCCCTAGTAAGATTATAATTTGCCATCTTTTCAACATGGGTATATTAGAAAAATAATTATCTTTAATAATCTTTATTGTTTCTGCAAATATTTTTCTTTTGATAAATACGCGCATAAAGGTGCGGAATATAGCGTACACCTTTCTTCAAGTGCTTTGTACGTATTTTATGTGTATATTGTAGATAGGTAGATGCGTAGGTACCTACATATTTAAAGATGTCAACAAAAATGTCAACTGATGTTTTTTGTCGATGTCAGTGATGCACAACCTTTTTAACTGGAGGGCATACCCATTTTCTTTTCAATACATTCGCGGGCCGCAGGTGGTAGGGTACCTACTAAATACAGCTTGACATGGTTAACATTGCAGCCGGTGGCCAACTGTTCAGAGCTAGTAGGTATATTCCTATTATAAACCTTAAATGTAACTAGATACCTACCTGAAATATCGCATTTCATAATAAATTTATGCTAAATCTGTGAATACCAAATCAATTTTTGTTTTTATACATTTTTAAGTGAGGCTTTTAAACTAAATTTGGTCGGTAACCTTTTTGTATTCTGTAGAAGGATAACCATTTAATAAAGCGAATAAAACTGTACAAAAAAAATTCACCTTCAAGGTCAAACCAATAAATGCCTTCGATTTTTATTAATCTGAAATTTTAAAGAATATGTATAAAAATGCTTGTAATTTAGAGACTGACACAAAATATTAAAGACAGAAAAGTTTGTCGTGATACCCTTTCACATTTTTATGAAACAGAACGGAAACCGTTAAATATTTTGATCATTGAGCACCGTGAAATCCGGACGATTGTTATTAAATAAGAGATCAAAACTCACTTCCGTTACTTCAATATTTTCAGAAACAACGTTTGGTTCTCGTTTTTTTTTCATTTAATTTTACATAAGAAAAATATACAAAGCAAAAAACCTCGATAAACTACTTTTTGTTGTTTGTCTAACGGGAGCTTGTTATTTAAAACTTAAAATTTACCGACAAGGTTGCAAAATATGTAAAATAACAACATAAAAAAAAATTAATAAAAAAAATCATTTGTAACAAACCTAAAACATAAATATTTCTCAAGAATCTTACTCTAAAATATTCTACAAAAATATAATAAATAAAATAAAAACTTAAACGAAAGCAATAAATCATTAATAAAATAACATTCCTCATTTCTAATACAAATAGCTTCTTTCAACTAGCCAAGTTTTTAATGGTTTAGTTTTAAAACAGTTTTTTTTTATTTTTTTTTATTTCAGCGCAAGTTGTTTTTTTTTATCAATACAAGTATCTTTTTTTTCTATTCCCAAGTCAAAACAACGAATTAATATTGTTAATTTTTATTTAACAAAGTGGGCGGCAAGAAACGGTTCGACTTTAGGTTGCAATCTAATTTTTTATCTTTTATGTGTTTTCTTTTTATTTATTTTTTACATTATTAGTATATTTTTATAATAATTAATAATGAAACGTACCTTTATTTAATAACTGAATTATAACACTTTTTGTGTTGGCGATTGTGTTAGTTTTTTTTTATTCCAGAAAACAGAAATTAACATTTTTACTTATTTAATCGCAATAGGTGTGATACCTAAATAAATCAATAAATCAATAAATATATGGCATATCCAAATAATTTTGTTCATTTAATTTCTGAAGGAATATATTATATATTTTCAAATACAGCTTTGCTTCTTTCTTTTTTCTTGTCGTCTGGAAGGCAATTAAATAAATTGCCTCCCTCGTAACTAATGGATTGCTTGCCATATCGTGAATGCATGGTGTTCAATCACAATTATGTATTATGTAACAATTATTTTTATAAACAATAATTATTAGCCTGAAACACTCATCCAAATTGAAAAAAACCTTTCCGAGCAAAGATAAATGTCGCCGACAGGACTCGAACCCGCACCCTTCTGATGTCCGGTCAGATGCTCCACCATTGAGCTACATCGGCTTATTGCAAACCCGCCAAGTTAATCAATATATACTAGTGTTTCATTCAATAATTACTGTTTTTATTATATTTCACCTAATTAAATAATTGTTACCCTTTGCGCTATGCACAAAAATCTTGTCTTAAGTTTTTAAGAACTTTAGTTTATCAATTAATAAATATTTGACAAGTCAAAACAATTTTCACCAATAAAATGTAGACATAATTTGTCTCGACGCCATCTATTTGAGGGATTTAGCCGTTACAAGCCTTTCTCATACTAATAAAGTTGGTTGTTTACAGGTGAAATATAATAAAATACAGTAATTATTGAATGGAACACTAGTATATATTGATTAACTTGGCGGGTTTGCGATAAGCCGACGTAGCTCAACGGTAGAGCATCTGACCGGCAATCAGAAGGGTGCAGGTTCGAGTCCTGTCGGCGACATTTATCTTTTCTCGGAAGGTTTTTCAATTTGGATGAGTGTTTCAGGCTAATAATTATTGTTTATAAAAATAATTGTTACCCTTTGCGCTATGCACAAAAATCTTGTCTTAAGTTTTTAAGAACTTTAGTTTATCAATTAATATGTATTATGTGTTCAATTGTACGTCATCATGTTGTCGTGTAAAGTGTGTGTGTAATGAATTCTGCGTTTTTATATATAAGTTTATTATTTATTTTATTTATCAGGAGGAAAATTTTAAATTCTTGTCATTTTCTTATTGTTTTAAGAGTTTTGTATTCTCGTATAATTTTTGGTGGATGTTCTAGAATTAGGTTTAATGGGTGGCTTTTTATTACCTCGTTTTGTATATAACGTGTAATTTTATATATTTTATGTGCGTTTTCCCAGATTTCAACATCTTGGTTTAGATATGATTGTACTAGGCAATAATATAATAATTTTTTTAATTGTTTGGCAACAGATGTGATCATTTATAGCTTGACCACAAGCAAACAACCATGCGCAGACGCAGGTCTCTTCCCACGCGCAGAATGGGCGAGACTTATTAGTATTTCGCTACCTTTCGTAGGTATCGCCCTGTATCGCCCTGGTGAAGGACCACCATTCAGAATTGAAACGTTGCTTGAAATGGCTTTAGCCGTGTTTGGTGACTAGATCTGAATACCCAGATATTTCCCCACCTTCCTCTTCCCCATCTACTTCCCTTCCCCAATACCTTCAGCCTCACAACATTCCCAATTGGGGATGCCATAGTCTCACTGGCTCCAGATGGTTGGGAGCAGTTGATACTCTTGTGCGGTATTAATGTAAAAAAAAAAGTTAAGTTTTGTGCTGGAACACAAAAAAAGCCCGTTTCACACGTACAATATTTGAACACGTAACAATCAGAAAGTGAGGCAACCGGTGAATCAACTGTTTTTTTTGTTTGTGGTCGAAATATACCAAAGACAACAGTTAGGGGGGTAATCATAAATTTAATTCCTCGTGTGTGCTATTTAAATGTAAATGTTCGTCAATGCACATTCCAAGATACTTCTTGCTAATAAGGATTTCCAAGTCACTCTCTTATAATTTTCAAGGGTACATGAAGAGGGATTATTTTATGGGTTAAGCTTAAAATCGTACCTTTTTTTTTTTTAAACTGTTAGGATGTTTGTTTATACTCAACTTTAATTAGTTATCTTTGTAAATTTTCTAGTAATATATCAAAAATTTTACCATAATATAATTTGCGGAATCGTCTGCATAATATTTATATAAAGTGGTTACATTTTTCCAACATGTTTTAGTTATAAAAACTACTTACAAATAAATATGTACTTACCTAAATTGTGAGAACAAAATATAAGAAAACTTTACCGTCAAAGTCTAATTAAAAAAATATCATTAATGTAAATTTGAGACAGTAGCGGTCGTAGTATTGATCCCTGCGGGACTCCATAGTTTATTGTAAGGTGATTATTATTTTGATTGTTTAGTCTAACGATTTGCATTTGAGTTCCTAAGATATGATTTAACTACATCAAGAGTTGTACCAACTATATCAATTTTCTCAAGTTCTCAACGACCACTAGAATAGATAATTAAAAAAAAAATTCGCCATTAATAGTGCTTCTAAGTTTTCTGATTAAGTAATTTATTGCCGTAATTGTGATCGATTTTTGTCTAAAGGCATATTTTTTAATGATTTTTTTTTAATATTTCGTAAATTACGCGAATATGAAGATGAAATTTAATATATTTCAAGGGAAGGTCCCGAGGTCGAGTCTCGGTCAAAACCTTTTTTGAACAAATTCTGTACTATTTTCTATTTCATGTTATTGATATTGTTTGTATAAATAATAAAAAAATTAACATTTTGTTGCAGTCGGCGATGAGCACGTGGTGGTGCGCGGCTGCCAGTCCACGGCCAGCTGGAACGGAGACTCGCGCGCCATGTGCCGCATGCTGCAGGAGCAGGCCAACAACGTGCCCGGCTCATACGTGGAGCACTGCGACACGTGCGACCGGGACGCGTGCAACGCCGTCGCGCCGCTCGCTGCCCCGCTCGCCGCGCCGCTGGTCGCCGCCGCCCTGCTGCTCGCCACCACCCTGGCCCGCTGAGCCAACACTAAACCTATCGAGTTTAATCGATAAACTAATAAGACTTTAAACAATAAGTTAAAATTAAGTGTACAGTTTGTCTCTTAGATATTAGAAATAAAGGAGCTACGACCAAAACTGCACAGACTATCAAAACGGCGGAGCCAATTGCTTTGCGGAAACACCGTGCTCCTGGGATTCAAGGCAGTTCCCGGTCAATAAGCAAAATATAAATGCCGTCAAAAGGGGAAAATCAAGTGTTTTAAATCATATGTGACGATAATAATATAATCGGCCAGTTCCAGCAATGTTCAACTATTGCTTGATACTTGTTTGCTCTTGCATAGCTCATTCGTCGCATTCCTCTTGGAGTCCAGACTAACAAAATAAAAATTATATCGTTGGTTTGTAGGTAGAAACATAGCCTGGAAGCGAGCCGACCGACGCCGAGCTACGATCAAACTTCACGGACTATCGAAACGGCGGCGCCAATGAAAGTTATGCGTTTCGTGTGTAGTCTGGGTAATTCCGTTTGCAATAGTATGCGTGAACAATGTTGTCGATACTTCTGTGCGCAAATTCTATGGCACATCTCCCTTGTTTCTATTATCTACGGTTTGTCTCTTTTGGTTCGTTATGATTGAAGACTGATTTACATTGGCGGTATTTTGAATTTTCCCAGTGGAGTAAAATTACGATCAACAATCTTCAGATATTGCTCTATCTATACACGGAGATTTTTTTTATTTTTTTTTATTGTTTTTGCACAACGTTGGGTGTAGGTATATTTGCGGAAGAATAATAAGATTTGAAAATTATTATTTGCTCTACATACACTATTTATTTATTCATTTTTTTACGCATGCTAGTTTTCCATACATTTTGAAAAATAATATTAAATAGAATAACAATACTAATCGTGTGAAGTCAATTCCTCATTTGCACAATACCATTACATAAACCAAGGAATAAAACAATTCATTAACCTTTCCGATAGCATTAAAAAATAATTGATACTTACGAACTCTCAAATGCAAATAAAAAATAAATAAAAATAATAAAACTTAAAAAGATTCCGCAATCAAGCAAACTAAAAAACAATACATGCATGATAATACCACTATAAGATTGTTCCATTATACTTGATATGGGGAGAGGTTCAACATGAGGTTACACGTTAGGAAAGGTTAGGTTAAACTCACCTTGAGGCCAGACAAGGGGCGCCTGACTCAGGCTTACCTGTGTAGCTCAGTCGGCGGGACATGTAATCACTTCTCTGCAAAGGTCGGGAGTCGGCGTTACAGCCTCATACCGGCTCAGGTGAAAAGGTACTCAACTACCAAATGATAAGATATGCATCTTCTAGCTAGGGATTATTTACGGGAGGGAAATCACAGTTTGTACATATGGGGAATCATACACTAACAATTGGCAATACACACCCTATCTATTGATCTCAAATTCTCTCTCTAGTACCACTAAAATCGGTCAAGTTCCTCTAAAACACAGTTATTTAGAGCACAGCAAAAATATGATTTAAGTACACCTTACACTGGGGCATCGGTCAGGGGTTGTGACAGCTCCAGAAAGGAACGGTGTTGACATATTATTTCACAAACCCGGTCCACTGTTTATGGATCTCACAGGTAAATGGTTAACAGTAGTTAGGGCTTTTAAATTATGGTAACAAGACGCCATTGTAAATGGCGTGCCGGTGCTGGAGCGCGTGTGGATCACACCACCAATCTGTACTGATGCCGGTATCTATCTGGGGCCAAAATGGCCGTCGCTCGGGCGGCAAGCCACGCCGGATGACAATTTGCCGACTTTTTAACAAACGGCTAGATGTCTATGCACGAGAGACTAGAAGTATTTAGTATTGAATTCCGTTACGTAACATTCTATAACCTACATTTCAATCCCAATAATATCTGATGCATATTATAATTTCCAATTCAAACAATGGACCTACTCACTTTTTACAATTATGTAAAGAACCAACCCTGTAACATTATCATGTGAACATTTTCAAGCATCATTTTCTTGTAATAATATCAGGAAACGTTATTATGTAAACATGTAATAGCAATATGTACACTCTGCTTCTCTACACAAGCATTGCTCAAAAGAGAAGCGTGGCATTGCAATTTGATTTATAAAATGTATTCAATTTAAATAAGAAATAATAATAAAAACAGTCTGAAACAATAGCTCGCCGAGGACATAATATCCAAAAGCATATTTTTATATTAATTTCATTATTTCTAATTTTGAAACTGTCAATTCATGGTGGACGTCCATTTTGAAGTGAGTTCTTTTTAATTATAAAAGAAAAAAATGTATATTAACTTTACATTGGAGGTTCTGAGATTTCCGCTTGCGGCCTCATCTTAGGGGATTTTGTGTGAACATGGTAAATGGCGCATGTTTTTTACCATGCCATGCAATCAACACTGTCGCGTTACAGACCCAAAATTATTGCCTAATTGAGCATCTTTATGAATGCTGGAAATATTGTTTGGCGTGCATAGAAAACAATAACAAATATTGTTCCTCGTTAGATATGGCACGCTTTCACTCTCCGCTTGTGTACCATTGGTGCGAATCAAGTTACTAAATAAATTCAGACTTCAACTGAGTACTCCGAATCAAAATGCCATTACTACACTTTGACACAGTTTTTAGAGAACAAAACAAACTTCTAGTCTTTGTCCACACTCTTCAAAAGATAATATAATATAGGTTCAATAGATTTTAAATCATCAGAAGAGAAGTTTAATGCCTACATAGCAAGTATTGTCCGCAATTATTCTTCTCCTTTGTTGTAGAAGACAGTCTACATATAAAATATTTGACGGCCTCCATGGTCGAGGTGTAAGGCTCTCGACTACGAATCCGAAGGTAACGGGTTCAAATCCCGACGTGCTCAAGTAATTTTTATTTAATTAATTTGGGTTGTTTCACAATTAATTCAATATATAGTATATTTGCGCACGTTCCAGAGTGGAAGATACTCTCATAATTGAAACGTTGCTTGAAATGGCTTTTAGCCGTGTTTGGTGACCAGATCTGAATAGCCAGGTATTTCCCCTTTTCCCCGCCTTCCTCTCCCCCTTCTCCTTCCCCCCAATACTTTCAGCCTCACAACATTCCCCAATTGGGAATGCCATAGTCTCACCGGCTCCAGACGGTTGGGAGCAGTTTGGGACACCTGTGTGGTATTCATATAAAAAAAATGATATAACGAGTATGTACCTACAGTTGCGAGCACAGAAAAATGGTCAGTTTATTTGTAATACCTATATCGGGTGTCGTTGTGATTTATTGATATGTTTTCACTTAATATCATAAAAAACACATTTTAAAAACGACATAAAAACTTCGCACTTATTTAAGTAAAATGATTTTTTTAAGATTTTTGATTTTTTTTCGAAAAAAATCTATTACTGAAATTTTTTTTCCACTTACGTGTTTTATTTTGTTGGAAAAAATACGTACTGTATTTTTAGATAACATCAAGGTTTATAAAAAATAAAAATAAAAAAGTTAGTAGATACTTTGGCGTTCCTCCTTTATTTTTAATAACTGCTTCAATACGTTTCGAGATTGATTTCACTAAATAAAAAAAATAAAAAAAAAAAAAAATTTCTGTAAAATTCTTAAATCCACTTTTAAAATTGTTCTACTTTGACGAAGGGTGCGGTATACGTTTTTCAATTGCCTTTTTTATGGCATGGGTTATCAATGGGATTCGGGTCAGGTGTATTTCCGGGCTAATACGTATTAGGTTTCTCATGACTTTTCATAAATTCCTTGGTCTAAAAATAATCTGAATAATCAGAATTTCTAGTTTTTGCCCTGCGTAACTGTGCAGTCATCTTTCGGAAACAGTGAGACAATTGACATTATGAAAACAACTATGAGTACTGATTATTTCTATCGCTTAAAGATTGTCGCTACTGTATATCTAAAAAGAATTATGTTTTATTATTCTTTCTTGTTATTTTTCCTCGGATCAAATATTATCCAGGTATTTTATAATATTTACTAGTTGATAATTAGTATGTATGCTTTTTTTCTTGATATTTCATCACAATTACAACATTATTTTAGTCTCTTTAGTATTTGGATAAATCGTCATTTGTAGCATTTCAACCAACGATAGCCGATGAAAAGGTCGCAATTGTTATCACTAGAAATCGGATTATACACATTTGCATATTTAGCTGGGTTATAAATTTTGAGAAAAAAAATTTGTGATATAAAATAAAAAATCCGATGGAATTCAAAATGGGTACCAAAAGACAAATTCGTTAAATTTAGGCATATGTTTTGGCACTGATTGTATATATTTCACCATTTTGGTAGTGAATATAATCCGATGTCAAACTAAGATTGTGTAAAGGCGGCTTTACTGGACAAAAAAGAGATTATGAGCATACTTATCGCAGCAAATATTGAGTCGAAATCATATGTATTGCTTGCATACAGCACGTTGAAAACTTATTTCGACTTCAATGATTTTAAAAATAAAAATAAAATATAAATAATTTAAAACTAAAAATTAAAATAAAAAATGAACACACTAAAATGTAATATTCGCTTGTCTCTTTTTAGTGAATAATAATTAGTAGGCGTAAAACCGCCTTCACCCATATCCGACTTGCCACCGTATCCGACTTGCCACCGTATCCGACTTGCCACCGTATCTGACTTGTCACCGTATCCGAGAAAACGTGTGGAAAATAATCGAACAATGGACGATTGAACATTGCTACACTGGTGCATACAATACATAAGCACCAACACACAATCCCGAGAATGTGTTGTTCGCATCAACTCCAATTGCGCTACCTATACTGGTAAAATGTTGGAAATAATTTTTTTTTTCGCAAATTAAAATAATTATTACATATTTCTTCTTGTAGGTATGCATCATATCTCGAAACGCGTCATATTCGATTAATAAACACTGCTTAGTCATCTCTTTATCTTGGCTAATGATGGGAAAATGTTGTCATTAATAATGCATGTAATTCTTTAACAAACTAATCTCCCGTTTTCTGATAAAACACTGGCCACGATTTCAAATGTGACATCAGTTTTTAAGCTCTTGTAGATAAGATGGCTGCACCTCAGAAAAAGGCGTTTTATAGTTGTTGCCAAAATTATTTCACGGAGAATAATCATAAAGCCATATCTCCTAATATGTTTGATGGTGCCGGAAAACCGAGGTATTCCCAAACGTACAGTTATATACGTACCCGTTATATCAAACCCTTCCTTTACGATGCAAGAAAATTCATCTAGCTTCGATTCTGCACTCAGTGTACAGGGAACACATTAAGAAATTTGTGATTTTTAACTATGGTAGCTTACATTTATTACTTACGTATATAGGTAAATAAATCATTATAATGTCTGTATGTATATGCAAGTAAAATACTATACATGAATGCTGAAAACGAAGAAAAAACATTCATAATACATAAACGCATAATACATCCATTAATGCAGGCAGACCGCCGGTTACTACAGACGAGAGCGCATCGTGGCACGACGAATGAACACCCTGCACCCCTCTCGCTCACTAGCGCACCTCACGGCAAGCTGGCAACGCACGAATGCTTACATATTGATTATTTTGTTATCGATTTTATAATAGAACTTTTTGTTGTTGTTGCGTTTGATAAATACTTGTACTCGTATATTGTTATGATTTAATCCAGTATATAAATGTATTGCGAAGGTGTGTTCCTGAAATATTAACTCCGTATTTAGTATAGTTACAGAAATATTCATATAATTGGCGACGAGTGAACTCACTTGACAGCACCGGCAAGGGAAGATTACAAATTGATAGAAGTACATATGGGTTTTTTTAATTAATTTCATTGTTCATTAGTAATAATAATAATATGATATAAATATAGCAAACATATATTCTATAAGCATTTGAGTTTTTTTTAATATTAACACTCACTGCTAATGTTATTGTGCAATCCGCAATGAAGTCTTATATACTGTATTTATTGTTTTTGTTTTACGTTGTGGTGAAACAACAACAAAAATGTTTCGTTGCTTTAACCCATGTATTTGTTTTTAAAGCCCATTAGATTTAATACAGCGAGGTCCTATTCGGGATAATAAAAAATATTCAGATGATAAAATACTCTTGAAAAATAAGAAAAAGTTGTTTTCAAAAAATGTGAATAAGTACCTATATGAAATTATTTTATTTTGTTTTCTTCTAAGCCATAGTTAAGTACATATTAATGTTACTCGTTGAATGAATGAAAAAAATAGATTTAATTTTTCCTAATACCACTTTTCTTGTACCTTTTTGTAACATTACCATTACTATATATATTCGATTAATATTCTCGTATTCAATATTGTATAAATATAATATTTCCAAATACAGCAGGTACTAAACCACGAATTAATCTTTAGAAATATAGTATTATTTCATAAATCCCGAAAGGTAATTAAAAAAACAAAGAATTTTTAGATTCTGAGAAACTCATCAAAGAGAAAAATATAAGCGGTAGATTATGACGATAAGGTTATCAAACAATTTTCTATAGAAATGTTTATATTAGTTAGTGGTTACCTGCACGAACTAGTACATATTTACTGTTTTCTTCGAAACCGTATTTATTAAGTTGCGTCAGTATCAAAGTCTGAAGTACTTGCTTAATTCATTCGATAAATAATTGTGCAAAGCGCAATGTAAACATATTAACGTGGAAAACAACGATAATACCTAGAAGTTGCAGATAAATTATGCTTGAAAAATAACCTTTACTTCCACATACTATGTGCTTCCAAATTATCATTTTTGATTATCAATTATGAAAGTAAATTATCTTTCATGTTAATAAGGAATTTCGCTAATTGTTTTGTTTACATCCGATCCAACGATGTACTTTCGGTGGCGCCGAAATTTCAGGAAAATAACGTGCGTCAAATATTTTTTGCGACAGAAATATTTCGTCAAAATTTTTACGTATTTTTTTTGTAGTGGCAAAGATTATAATAACCTACCCCAAATGTTTTATTATTCACCTAACAAGGGTGCACTAAACTTTTTTGTAAAGGAGGGACTGCGGTAAAAGTTTAACTTTATTTATTTATTTAGGTTTTTTACTTATTTAAGTTTTTTTATTTATTTAGGTTTTTTATTTATTTAGGTTTAACAAAAACTAGTTTTGATTTATGAATGTTGTAATGAGGTGATTAAATTTAAAGGTCTCGAATATCATATTGTGGCTATGTTGTCAATGTGTTCTCGAAGTATTTTGTAGTTTTTTTATGCGTGAAAATAATTTAACAGATTTTTTTTATGTCGTGACAAATGAATTCGGTGTTGTCATGTGAAAAATGGAACAAGAGTTGCTTGATTTAATTAAGTACCTGTGTGAATGAAAATACTTGCGTAGTAAAAATATTATAATATGCTTTTGACATTATGTATGTAGTCATTGATAATTTTAAAAAAATGTCATTTTCAAGATAGCATACTATATGATCTAATGGAGCTATAAAACGTATGTAAAATGATAAAATTATTGAATTTGAGTAATAAATGCATTAATCCCTCACAATTGCACGACCTGTTAATTGCCGATATCTGATGTCTTTAGAACCCAATAAAAAAAATTCGTACTTGTGACGTGTATCTATACAGTTGCAATAAATGTACTCAAATATTGCATTGTTTTATTGAACCCCTTTTATTTGCCAACTTACAGCCTTGAAAGGAAAATAAAAATCAATTATGTTTTACTGCGATCTCAAAGTTATGTATCAAAACTTTGAGTGATACAGGATCGTCTACCAGCCCAACCCTGTAACAAAATAATCATATTTTGCTGTGCAGCAATTTCGCGTGAATTTGTGGTGCATGTACCATTTTTTTCTGTTTTTAAATTACTCCACATTGGAAACCCCGAGGAAAATAATTTCCCTCAAGGTCTATGTCATCTTTGAGGATGCTGTGGGAGGGGTTTTTTTAGGAGAGGAAGAAGGAGAAAACGGAGAGGCCGTCAAATCGTTCCACAGCCGTGCTGTTGAACTCAAGAACGAGTCGTAGGAGCGACCTGTTTTCATGTGATAACTGTCAACCGTGTACAAATGTTGGGCGCGTTTTTGGCGTGTTTCCCGACTACTTTTTTTTTATCCACACAGGAGACCCTGAGGAAATAATATCCCTCAAGGCCTATATTATCTTAGGGGATGCTGTGTGGAGGGTCTTTTAAAGGATAGGAGGGAGTGAACTTGGGTCTTGAAGAGACCCATGTTATAGGATGGAGGAAACACAGAGGCCGGCAGATCATTCCACAGCCGAGCTGTTGAACACAAGAACGAATCGTAGAAGCGACCCGTTCTCATGTGACAAATTTCAACCGTTTGCAAATGTTGGGCGCGTGTTTGGCGTGTTTCCCGACTATGCACCGGTGCCGAAGGGATCAATGACGCTAGTTTCTCAGAGCATCTTCCATTGAAATATCGGTTAAAACAAGGAGAGCATTCCCACCTAATGCATGTGCTCTAAATATTACTATCATAGGGGAATCTATCAAGCGAACCGCCCGTTTCCGTATAGAGTGAAGAGTTTTTTCAGGTATTTTGGGACTCCAGATTATGGGTGGCTGCCAAATTCATCATTGGGCGCACTTGTTGTGTACTATGTGTATCTGCGGGCCCTGTACAGTAGTTCTGAGAGGCTAACATGACTGGCTCAATATCAATGGAAGGCATGTTGGGAAGATTGCTTTCGTTGTAGGAGACTAGATTGCCAGTGTTTATTACGTAATCTGAAGGTCTATGAAGAAAGTCAGTGTGATAAAGTGCATCAATCAGATAAAAAAATTATTTACTCCATTTACAAAGTAAGGTATACCGTTACTTTCATGAATCCTACGATTAATTGTTGTAGCTTGTATGATGTAACGTTGTGTTATAATATTGTTTTAGTTCTTATTTTATTTTATGTTACTATTAAAAGTTTTTAAAAATCGTTCGCTGTTTTATTGTTTTAAATTGCTATATTTTTGTAAAAATGTAAGTAAAGGCCGAGATGAGCGTATAATCACATGAATAAATAAATAAAATGAGAATCAAATAACTAATGACAACCCATTACTGGTTTGAAGAAAAGAAACTATAACAGAAAGTCTATTATAATGGATAAAGACATCGGTTTCCTTTCATTAAAGGAGGATTGGGTAGTACTCGGGTATTTTTAGTTGTACTCATTAGAATTATATAGTTTATGATTTGGTGGTTTTTTTTTAGGTGGGCCGATTGTATCAATTACCTTTGAAAAAAAAACAGTTCGTTAAAACAGGGATTCCCCGAGATATAATATTACCTTTGAAACTGATATTTACTTCATTTCTGTATATTTCAGTACTGTGTGTTTAGGTAAAGAGTTAATAGTTATTTGAAAGCACCAAGATAAAATGCATTTTTTTTTCTTTTTCGAAGGAAGCAATCACTTTGTGGCTTGACATTATAATTTAAATAAAAAATATTTTTGTTTTAAGCCACTTTATTTTTATACATATTTATGCATTCGACCGGTTTCGGTTGGACTCAACCTTCTTCAGGAATGTACACATAGTTTATATGTAAATATGTGTACATTCCTGAAGAAGGTTGAGTCCAACCGAAACCGGTCGAATGCATAAATATGTATAAAAATAAAGTGGCTTAAAACAAAAATATTTTTTATTTAAATTATAAAATGCATTCATAGAACGTCTCTCACGGGCCAAATAAACAAGGTCAAAGTTCATGTAAATAAACTAAAACTTAATATTTATAGAAACGTGGGTTTATTAAAAGTAAATTAAGGAAAACTGTAAAATAATATATTTATTCTGTTCAAGTTGTAGAACGCGTTTAAAAAAAAATAAATATATTATTTAGTTTAAAAAACGGTTTAGTCATAAATAGTCTTGCTAGATAACTATTATTACGTGCGACAGTTGTTTCGCCTTCCGAAGGCATTACCAAATTGTGGTGAAGCCACTTATAGCTGATCTATTTATATTATTTCTATAAAGGTACTTGTAATGTAAGGTAACTCTTAAAATATTTTCATTTTTATTACCAATTCCCTTATCAATTTCCCAGTAAATCGACCGTTATTTTGATGGTTATTACACTATAAAGATTCCTTATTTAAGAGATATAATATTATATTGTTTAAATTTGGTGAAACGTCATTAAGATGGTTATCTTTGGCGTTTCCAAATCAATTTGGAATGCAGGGGTTTATTCCTGCATGATTATACTAACTTGTATTATGGCTGTGTTGGCTTCATGAGAACGGGTCGTTTCGGCGATTCGGTTTTGTGTAAATCGGCACGTGTGTGGAACGAGCTACCGGCATCTGTATTTCCCCCTAGATTTAATCCGGCCTCTCCTAGGCCCGCATTAACAAATCCCTTCCTACAGTCCCCTTCTTAACTCGCCTCATAACGTTGCCTAACCGGGTAGCGATATAGTTCCCCTGTATATGCTATGTACATACAGGGGCGTTCTTGAGAGGTGTCACATAAAAAAAACCGTTTTTACGATTGCCTCCAAAACATTATAGGATGTCAAGGAAATTTTCAAGGTTTTCTCTAAAGTGGCAAATAAGTATGATTGAAAGGAGGTCGATGGTATCGGTAACACTCGAGAATTTGGCTGGACCTTAGCTCCAATTAAGTTTTCTATTTAGGAACACGAGTGTGAATATTGTCAAGGCTGCATTTGATAGCTTTTTATCGCGTTGTTTTTGCGATTATGGTTTTATCATTTCTCCAGCGTAATATTTCAGTGAATCACGTTACATTCCTTCGAGAGTGGTGACTGGTGCGATATCGATTCTATCGACGCAGGCGTAGAGAATTTATGACTTAGGACTAAAACTATGCATTATCAGCTAGCGTCATAAAATTAACAGATAAGGGCGGATTTTTTTATAATATCGAATAGATTACCACAGTTTGGTCTCCTAATTATGAAGTGCATTCACAGACAATTGAAAGAATCTAACATAAAGTCTTAAGAGGAACGGCTTCACGGCCTGTTTCATACAAAACTTAACTTTGAAATTGAAGCCAAAATACTCACCTAAACCTAATGATCTTTTTTTTTCATCTAAAAGTAGAAAAAATATCTAGAGTTTTTTTTTAATTATAAAAGTCGCAGGGAGCCAAATCTGTGAATACGGTGGTTGAGGCATGATTACGGTGTTGTTTTTGGCCAAATAATCACGAACAAGCATTGATGTGTGAGCTGGTGCATTATCGTGATGCAATATCCATGATTTGTTTTTCCACAATTGCGATCGTTTGAGCCGTATTGCTTCACGCAAACGTTGCATTTCCTTGTAGTATTCCTTATTAACCGTACGACCTGTTGGCAAGAACTCATGATGCAGCACACCATTGTAATCGAAGAAAACAGTGAGCAAAACCATCACATTTCATCGAACTTGGCGTGCTTTTTTCGGTCTTGGCTCTTCTGGCCGCTTCCATTGGGATGATTGGGCCTTGGACCTGGATCGTCTTTGACGTCATTCAACAACTCCTGAGCGATACTAATGCGACGTTGATTTTGCTCAAAATTTTTCCATTTCCGATGCCACACGTTTCATGCCCAAAACATCTGAGAAAATTGCATAGCATGAGCCGATTGATATGCCAACATCCTCTGCAACTTCCCTAATAGTGATTCGACGATTTTCCAAAACCATTTTCTTCACTATTTCGATGTTCTCTTCGTTTGTTGACGTGGTTGCAACTCCAGGACGCTCATCGTCATTAACATCTTCTCGGCCTTCTGTAAAGCGCTTGTACCACTTATAAACACTTTTTTGAGACATAGTAGACTCTCCAAATGCCACAGTCAACATTTTAAATGCGTTGGAGCACTTTATTCCATTTTTAACGAAAAATTTAATACATATTCTTCCATGCATTTTTTTCAAAAGTAAAAATCGAAGAACACACAACAACGTGACTAACCTTTCCAGTTGTCAAAAACAAACCACTAATCCAAAATGGCTGATAATACTAACATATGATAAACATATGTGTACCAACAAAACAAAAAAAAAATCGATAATCGAATGTACACAGCCCGCAAATATTCAAAATTCACCTTTTGTTTTGAACACACCTCGTATTGTACAGGGCCCGCAGATACTTTAATATTACACAATTGCTGATCCTGTATTAATGTGCAGGTGCGTCTCACTGTTGAAATTGGCAGCAACCTCTAGTCTGGAGCCCCGAATTACCTGAAAAACCATTGACTCTGTGCAGATACGGGCGGTCCGTTTGATAGATTCCCTTATATCAACAATGGATTTCAATCTTTAGAGCACAGGCGTTAGCTGGGAATGCTGTCCCTGTTCTACCGGTGTTTCAATGCTCTGAAGAAATGGCATCTTTAATTCCTTCGGCACCGGTGCATAGTCGGAAAATACGTCAACGCGCGCCCAACATTTGTGCACGGTTGTCATTTGTCACATGAGAACGGGTTGTTTCTACGACTCGTTCAACAGCCCGACTGTGGAACGATTTTCCGGCTTCCGTGTCTCCTCTCTCCTACAACATGGCTATCTTCAAGACCCACGTTCACTCCTTCCTCTCCTCAATAAGACCCTCCACACAGCATCCTCAAAGATAAAATAGGCACTGAGAGAAATTGTTTTCCTCATGGCCTCCTCTGTGGAGTCAATGTTTTAAAAAAGATTATTTTCACGTAAAAGTATTGATACACGTATTAATATTTACCTAATTCAGTCGGCTGAGATATTGAATATAATATGTGGTATATAGGGAAATAAAAAATAAATTTGATATTACCAAATATAAATCGGTAGAAAAATCCGTAATACCAAAGTTATTTTTTAGATTTTTTGTCAATTTTTAGTTAAAATTTTTGATTTAATCATGGATTTCGCAGTACTTTCAGTACCTAGGGTGAACGAATGGGTCGCTTTCTCTATTCTTCAAATCCATGTCGAACACAGATGATGACACTACAAGGCTGTCCGAAACGTTTTCTCAAGAAAGAGGAGAAACGCAAGATAACTCAAGTGCCCAAAAGTATTGCCAGCGAGAATCTTAAAATACACCAGTTGTTATTAGTGGTGGGCGAAGCGGCTCGGTTAAGTGAGTCGGATCACTAAATCAGCTCTCTGTAAAGACAATCCACATGAAAACTGGACGAAAAAAGTATCATTTAAGAGCGTCTTAAGGACGTCTTTAGGAGGGCCGAGGGAGCGAGGGAGAGGGTATGGTGCATGGGGACGCGAACCGTCGTTCAAACGAGCCGGATCACCGAACCGGTAAACCACAATGAGCTGATTTTGTGATCCGGATCACTAAACCGAGCCGCTTCGCCCACCACTAGTTGTTATGTTATCAGACATACATAGGTAAAATACATTATTTAATATAATGATATGCATATGTATATATTGTATGTTAAATAATATATATCAGAACATCAAAAATAAATAATGACTTCTGATAATTTTTAATTGATTTATTAAAATCACAAACATGTAGGAATTTAACAGACAAGAAATCATATACCTATATACTATCTTCGTGATTGGAATTCCTGTTCACGAAATTACAATCTACCTCTACTGTCTTGCCTACGCGTAAAGACCATTATTATGGCCTATTGAATCTGACACATCAGTTTAGAAAAACACTCGTATAATCGAATGAATTCATAGATTAATCACCTGCATAAAAAGATTCATATTGACCGGTCAGTGGCTGAGTTGGCATCGCGTTTGGGTCTCACCCAGGCGTATCGAAAAGGTGATATTATAAGTTTTCCTTTGACTATTTATAAAAACAAACATGATAAGACCTTAATCCACGGTCTCATATATTATAATATGCAATCTACGTAAATAATGATCATTTTTCGTATAATGACCAACTGTTTCGTTCATGATGTGAATAAAGCCGTAAAGCAATAAAATCGAATTTATTCGGATTAGGTGCATTAATTTAATACTTGGGAGGCTTAGTTGTTGTGAAGGAATTTGTTACATATTATAGCCATTTTATCTTTAAACTAGCCTTTATTCATCGGAAGTCCTAAAATTATATTTTTTTATGGTTATTGTTTTTTGTTAGAAATAAGCACCTCATCATCAGCATACAACGGGCTGTTAACATGCTTTCAGATTGCTCATTTTCCCATTGCCCAAACCAACCTCTTTTAGTTGTTGTGAAGGAATTTGTTACATATTATAGCCATTTTATCTTTAAACTAGCCTTTATTCATCGGAAGTCCTAAAATTATATTTTTTTATGGTTATTGTTTTTTGTTAGAAATAAGCACCTCATCATCAGCATACAACGGGCTGTTAACATGCTTTCAGATTGCTCATTTTCCCATTGCCCAAACCAACCTCTTTTAGTTGTTGTGAAGGAATTTGTTACATATTATAGCCATTTTATCTTTAAACTAGCCTTTATTCATCGGAAGTCCTAAAATTATATTTTTTTATGGTTATTGTTTTTTGTTAGAAATAAGCACCTCATCATCAGCATACAACGGGCAACATGGTTTCAGATTGCTCATTTTCCCATTGCCCAAACCAACCTCTTTTAGTTGTTGTGAAGGAATTTGTTACATATTATAGCCATTTTATCTTTAAACTAGCCTTTATTCATCGGAAGTCCTAAAATTATATTTTTTTATGGTTATTGTTTTTTGTTAGAAATAAGCACCTCATCATCAGCATACAACGGGCTGTTAACATGCTTTCAGATTGCTCATTTTCCCATTGCCCAAACCAACCTCTTTTAGTTGTTGTGAAGGACTTTGTTACATATTATAGCCATTTTATCTTTAAACTAGCCTTTATTCATCGGAAGTCCTAAAATTATATTTTTTTATGGTTATTGTTTTTTTGTTAGAAATAGCACCTCATCATCAGCATACAGCCTGGGCTGTTAACATGCTTTCAGATTGCTCATTTTCCCATTGCCCAAACCAACCTCTTTTAGTTGTTGTGAAGGAATTTGTTACATATTATAGCCATTTTATCTTTAAACTAGCCTTTATTCATCGGAAGTCCTAAAATTATATTTTTTTATGGTTATTGTTTTTTGTTAGAAATAAGCACCTCATCATCAGCATACAACGGGCAACATGGTTTCAGATTGCTCATTTTCCCATTGCCCAAACCAACCTCTTTTAGTTGTTGTGAAGGAATTTGTTACATATTATAGCCATTTTATCTTTAAACTAGTTCATCGGAAGTCCTAAAATTATATTTTTTTATGGTTATTGTTTTTTGTTAGAAATAAGCATGCCAACGGGCTGGTTTAACATGCTTTCAGATTGCTCATATTTTCCCATTGCCCAAACCAACCTCTTTTAGTTGTTGTGAAGGAATTTGTTACATATTATAGCCATTTTATCTTTTTAAACTAGCCTTTATTCATCGGAAGTCCTTAAAATTATATTTTTTTATGGTTATTGTTTTTTGTTGAAATAAGCACCCTATCACTGGGCATACAACGGGCAACATGGTTTCAGATTACATTGCCCAAACCAAACCTTCTTTTAGTTGTTGTGAAGGAATTCTGGTGCCTCATTTTCCCATTGCCCAAACCAACCTCTTTTAGTTGTTGTGAAGGAATTTGTTACATATTATAGCCATTTTATCTTTAAACTAGCCTTTATTCATCGGAAGTCCTAAAATTATATTTTTTTATGGTTATTGTTTTTTGTTAGAAATAAGCACCTCATCATCAGCATACAACGGGCTGTTAACATGCTTTCAGATTGCTCATTTTCCCATTGCCCAAACCAACCTCTTTTAGTTGTTGTGAAGGAATTTGTTACATATTATAGCCATTTTATCTTTAAACTAGCCTTTATTCATCGGAAGTCCTAAAATTATATTTTTTTATGGTTATTGTTTTTTGTTAGAAATAAGCATACAACGGGCTGTTAACATGCTTTCAGATTGCTCATTTTTCCCATTGCCCAAACCAACCTCTTTAGTTGTTGTGAAGGAATTTGTTACATATTATAGCCATTTTATCTTTAAACTAGCCTTTATTCATCGGAAGTCCTAAAATTATATTTTTTTATGGTTATTGTTTTTTGTTAGAAATAAGCACCTCATCATCAGCATACAACGGGCAACATGGTTTCAGATTGCTCATTTTCCCATTGCCCAAACCAACCTCTTTTAGTTGTTGTGAAGGACTTTGTTACATATTATAGCCATTTTATCTTTAAACTAGCCTTTATTCATCGGAAGTCCTAAAATTATATTTTTTTATGGTTATTGTTTTTTGTTAGAAATAAGCACCTCATCATCAGCATACAACGGGCTGTTAACATGCTTTCAGATTGCTCATTTTCCCATTGCCCAAACCAACCTCTTTTAGTTGTTGTGAAGGAATTTGTTACATATTATAGCCATTTTATCTTTAAACTAGCCTTTATTCATCGGAAGTCCTAAAATTATATTTTTTTATGGTTATTGTTTTTATTTGTTTTTATTTATATTGCTCATTTTCCCATTGCCCAAACCAACCTCTTTGAATTTTTGCATACAATTATTAATGTATGGATTGAATAACCACGGTGACATTACGCAGCCTTGATTAACACCTTTTGTGAAGTCAAACCACTCCGTAGAACCACTGTTCACCCTAACACATGCAACGCTTCCCTCGTACAGGGACGCGATTGATTACCTGTATGAGTTTCATACTCACCCCATATTCCACTTTTCACTTTAGAGGTTTACTCTCGACACTACCAGTCAGTTTCAACCTCAGTGCTCCTGAAAACTGTTCTGTCTGTAGTATCGGCTAGTAATTGTACCTACTACGAAATCGATAATTGACCTCTCATTTCCTCTTTCCCACGTATATTGATAAATACCTGTGTGATTGAAGATTATTTTAGTTATCAAGTATTTGACACAAACACGTTTCACTCTAAGGCCACTCTCTGACAGTCCGGTAGGGAATCGACATAAACCTCTGTTTTATTTGTTATTTTTATTTAATGTTGGATAAGTTCTGCAAGGATTAACCGCAGTTTGAAAATGGCCTTAAACGCCGAAATAGCTGTCACAATAATAAAAACTTGCAGAATTAATTAAAGGGAGTTCTACGATTTAAACACAAAAACAATGAATATAAACCTCATGCGTGATACCGACAGGGCACTGTGCCATACATTTCAATAGACGCTAGCTCACGACTCACATGTTGTCCAGTAAAGGGGACAACAGGTAAAGAAAGCTTGGTGTGCAATAGGAGGAATTATTATAAATGAAGTAACGTGCTCAACCAGTTCTTGGAATGTTTTTTTGACATTCGGTACATTTGCCGAAATTTAACAACATCTCGGGACAGTTCCCTGTCAGCAATAAATAACCTACAATCAATGTAACGTTCGATATAAGAGTGTGCCAAAAACCTCCTCCTTTTTTGTATCGTTTGCAGGAACAAATAGCACACCACATCCTCACCTTCACTTAGTTCACTCGACATTTTTCGATTTTGATCTTGATAGATCCGATAACATTCAGCGGTAAATGTAAATGATAAATGGTAAAATCTGCAATACCGACAATTTACTGGCAGCTACAAATCACTGCAGACCCTTCAGAGAGTCGATGTAGAAAATATCGCGAAACATTTCCTGCATTTTTGCTGCACCCGTTTTATATCGATTCCCTACCGGATCGTCAGAGAGCGGCCTAAGCAGACTTCAAGTTTCGAAAAAAATGTGGTCAACGAACCCTTGAATTCATAAAACTATATATATTTAACAAGTTGCCATATGAATTTAAAAACAATTGCTCTATAACGCGATGCACACACTGATGTAAAAGTTTTGGCTTTTGGAAAGTGACCTTGTGTTTTGATGTTAACAAATATATTGTATAGGTATATTCTTGATATCAGGAGATATCTTTAAAATTGTTTAAGTTCTACTATCATATTAAGAGTTTATTCTCGCTGAAACAAAACTGTACTACTGTTTTCATATGTATTATTTTTATTTATTGTTGTATAATATTGTACAATATTGTGGGTCTGAACTCCTGGGGACCAGCTACTTGCAGTGGCTTAGAGGGTACAAATTCCCCTTGAATCAAAATAATATTATAAACAAAAACAAAACAAAGGTATTAACAGGAGCATTGCAAATAACAAGAAACGCCCTTGTCAACCCGATTTTTAACCGGAATCAGATAATTCTCGGACTTCATACTCAATCGTACACTCTGTCATTTTAGAAGACAGAAACGCAGGAACTCCTGTTTCTCGTCTGTCATCTGTTTCTTGTCGCCCAGACCTAATAACGAGCGTGTCATTATGTTGCACTGTACCGCTCCCCTTTCTTATACTCGTACTCTCCTCTATAACACGCGGTACGTTTAAATACTTACTTACCATCGTATTACTTAACTCGTTGACCTTTCTATCCACATCTCATCTCACATAAAACTTTGAAAAAACATGAAACTTTGGTCATCCATTCATTTTGTCAATAGAATTGAAGATCTGCAAAGTCCGCACAAATGAAAGTGGTGGAACACCCATAAAAATATAAATAAATAAAACAATCAATAAATCAATAAATCAATAATAAATGAATCAATAAATATTTAAATACATAAATAAAGAAATTTGAATTAGCGCTGATCTTCGATTTATGACGATGTCAAATAATGTGACGGTCGGTAAAACAATTGACCCTAAATCACCTACCTAAATCACGTTAGCAATCTCTGAGGCTAGCCAGAGGTATTAGTATCAGAATAATTATTTTCATAAATCAGTCAAAGTATTTCATCCAACAATACCGTCTACTAAATCAACGGCGATGATTAAATGAACAAATACGCGTATTTTACAGCATGTGTACGTACTTCAACCCACCGAAGACATAAACCCATAGAAGTTTATTGTGAAGCTATTTCAATTTTATCTTACTTCCAGTGAAATCTACCAAATAATTCTAATTTGAATTGATCAATTTCATTGGCTTTTCTAGGGGCTAGTTGTCGAAAGGTCATTTGGCGACTTCAATTTTTTTTTCAAATCGGTATACGAGTAGGTCACAGATCTAGAGAATTTATATTCAGTGCTCGTACGTAAGTCAACGTGCCTCTTTAGAACTGGGTCTGCCGTAATCAGAGTTGCTAGATTAACGCATTGATTTATAGCTAAACAGCACAATACCTAGTGCGTCTAGGATAATCCTCTAAATACCTTGATAAGGTAACAAATTTAGAATATCCAATGGCTAAGAAACACGAAATTTTACTGAACGTAAAACGCAAAAAACGCGTAAAAGAGATGAACATTTAGGATTAGGATAGGAGAAAACAAGATTATCCGGTTAATAATCGAGGGAAAGGTTGATAGAAGATGCAACAACGATAACAGGTGCTTGTCATTTCAGATCTTTACAGTTATGTTACTTACATACTCGTATATATATATATATCCATATAAAATAAAAACATATGTAACAAACTTCAAAATATCATTAATTGTTTTTGTTTAATTCGTTTAACTCCATTTAATTTTTTTTTTAAATTAAATTAAATCAAATTTAATAATGTTATTTTTAAGTTTTGCAAGTATTTTTAGTTTTTATTGTTGTGACAGCTGTTTCGGCATTTAAGGCCATTTTAAAACTGTCTATTAATTATTAATTATTAATTGTTTTTGTGTTTAATTCGAAGAACTCCATTTAATTTATTTTTTTAATTTAAAGTAAATCAAATTTAATAATTTTATTATTAAGTTCCGCAATATTTTTGTTTTTTTTTATTGTGACAGCTGTTTCGGCGTTTAAGGCCATTTTCAAACTTTCAAACAGTTTTGTTTTTTCGGTTTCGTGGTTCAATTGCGATGTGTTAATATTATCTTCTTCAATGATTAAAAGTTTGAAAATGGCCTTAAACGCCGAAACAGCTGTCACAGTAATAAAAACTAAAAATACTCGCGGAACTTAATAATAACATTATTAAATTTGATTTACTTTAAATCTTAAAAAAAAAATTATACATCATAATAATCTTAGTCAAAAATATTTCTGCTTATATCAATACCAAAAAAAAAACGTAAATAACAATAATAAATCGTAGATAAAATAATTTTTCGTAATTATCTAATAGAAATTTCAGCTAGCCAGTCTTTAATATATTTATGAACAGTTTTATTTTAACGCAATTTTTTTTATTTTTTTTTTATTTCAGCAGGTAACATATTTAAACAGCTAGGAATCATGTAATCTAACATTATTTGTTCCTATTTATTTGTATGCTAAGGAACCATTAATTCTTCATTAAAATTAGGCTAGTATTGTAAATATCCTTTAGTCTATTTGTATAATATATAGGATTATTAATGTGCTGAAATATAATTTTGTATTTTGGCTATAAGTATGGAATATTATGCATTTGTTAGTATAAACTTTAATGAGCTAATTATTAATTGAACCAATGAATTTTACGCTGATTGAACATGACCGATATCTGTTTTACAGGAAAGTCCCCAGGCTGTAATTCTACACCTTATAACGGATTCAGCTAATGATGAATAAATTATTTGAAGTGTACAGATTTGAACAAAGAACTTTTATTTATATAATCTACTAACAATTGGTCTTAGACGTACACACACTTTATTTATTTGTAAATCCCACAATAATTATTATTATTAGTATAATAAGCGTTGTTTCGGCGTTGAGTTTTGGTGTAGACGTCAAGTACCGAATACCATCAATTATTGAGCTTAGCTCCCTCATCCCTATAAATATTGATGGAGTTTTGGTGGATTTCATTTGCTTCCCGTAATTAGACGTCCTCGATTCGATTTAGGTCTTCCCAGTACTTCGGAAACAAATCCAAAGTAGTGGCCGTTTTCATTTAAGTGTTCGGCTTTATTATTTGTTGATGACTTCATATATTTTGAAGCTATTGTTATATTGGTAGAACTTCCTCACATAAATCGATAATTCGTCTTACAATCAAACACCGATATGATCAACATTTTGATAAGCCTCTCTATTTTGCCTTGTTTTTCGTCTGGCATCTATGACAGAGTTGATAAAGCCCATTAGTGGTAATCAATTTATCGCGACATAAAAGTAAAAGATATATTTTTATAGGGCATTTACCCGATGATTTTATCACGATAATTAAATTATTTTACAAGGCGCAATTTCGAGCAATATTTTTATATTATTAATATAATTAATTTTGATGACGTCTATATTTCTTATGTTGTTTATCATGATTTCGAAGACATAAGGAGTGTTTTTGTCGTCTTTGGGGACCGATTGTGTTTTTTTTTCTGTAAAGGAAATAGAAGAAAGAGTTAAATTAGTTCTTGAATAGATGTGTTGCATGCCGGGATTCATCCAATCACGAATATCGTGATTTGTTTGTAAAATAAGTAAATAAAAAATATAGTTTTATATAATTTTACACAAGGATTTTTTCAACGCGAGAAATACTACGAATGTGGTTCATCTGTAAATTTTATACGGTTCGTTAGGAAAATGTCTAAGGTTTCCATTGAAAAAGTTTTTAGCCTGTAAGTTTTTAAGTTTTATATGAAATACGTATTGGAATTTTATGTAAAACGTTAAAAATGCCTTCACTAGTTTTCGAACTACACCTTTTACACACATTTTTGTGAATAATTTGTAGAATTAAAAATATTACAGTTTCAAGATTTTCATCACTAGAAACCTTATACATTTTCCTAACTGCCCGTATAGAATTCAGAGATGTGGCATTTGCAGTTTTGCTTGACTTAGCAGACTATGAAGTGATGGTTTACTTTTAACCTTAAACACAAAACAAATATGTGCAACTGAAATAATTTTGCTGGATAACATTTCCTTATATCTAATACGAACCATCCTATACCCAAGGATGTAATAAAGATATTCATACCTGGTTAATAATTACTGAAAGAGTGATATTTATGTGATAAAGATATCCTAGGTTTTTATTTTCACTGTCGTGGAATTCTGACTATATGCAGTAATTAATTACTCATGATCATGTGATAATGTATAACCATATCCTTGTTATTTGTAAGTGTCATCAGGATAAGTAAGTCCCCATCTGATTAGCCCTGTCCACAAACCGCGCTCCCAGCGTTCGAAGCACTTCGCAACCAATTAAAAAAACAAAATGTACTCAAAAGGGCAAGCAAAATCAATTGTGATAGTAGCAATATGTCTGGCCTTTGTATTAATGTTCAACTATTACGTGATGCTCGCTCGCACTCAACGTTGCACCTTTCGCGGTGTCAGGAAGGAGCTGAAGAGAGGCGTTGTGAGGTTTGTAGAGAGGGGTTAGTTAATTGACCGGGAGATTAGCACATAAATATATACCTGCAGAGTCAATAACATCCATTTTTAAACTATGTAACGTTTTGTATATGAATGAATACCAGATCCCGCTTAATTTCCCTCCACCACACCTTTGAAATTTCTTACGAAGTCGACAACCTCCACTCGCCGCCATCTTGATTTTGATTCTGCTAATTTCGTTGTAAATTTATTTCGTCGTATTATTTTTTTAATAAAAAGTTATTACAATAACAATCCAATCTAACATCCAGTAAGAAAAATACACTTTTCTTCATACTTCTCAAAATAATTATTTATTTATACAGGTTCCCGACTTTTTAAAGAAATAACCATACTAAATTTGAATTTTACCTACACCTTTCATAAAATGCTAAGATTGTTGTTTGCGCAATAATAAAGGCCTTCGCTCGGCGAGGATTGAAACCGCGATTTATTTATTTTGTTTTATTTCTTATGAGTTACATTTGAAGTATTTCACAAAAAAATAATTTAAGAGTATTCTTGGTCATGTGGGAGTTCTTGTATCTAATAAGGAAGCCACGATTGGTAATATAGTATTATCAAAAACGAAGTTAACTTAAAGAAGCGCTAAATCTACGTTAAGTTTCGGTAAACGGTAAAAATAAGGAAAATAATTCTATACTAGAAGTATAATTTATTTCATTTTAAAAACAAACAGCTGTAGATAAAAAGTATAAAGACATTAAATTTCATCACCTACTTTAAATTACAAATAATAAACATTAGATATCCGCAGTTTTCTCATTATTAATGTGATTATGGCAGTTGTGATTGTCAGAAATAACAGTTTTGGCTTATGCGTATGTGTCTACTATTTAAAATAATAGACATGAGTATTATGTTCGTATAATTTGTAGTATCAATTCCGTGAGCTTCATTTTATATGACTTAGTTACAGGTGAAAATGTCTACATCTCTTAGTGAATTAGAAGAGGTATTGCGCGTATTTGAATTTTAAATGTGGTATTTTGAATAAATTAAATAGACGCGGAGAAATACTAACATAATACAGTAAAAATGAGAAACAAAATAGATTAAGTAAGTGTACTTAGGACGAGCTATTGCCAAGATTCCGGAGCAGTCCCTCTGAAGCAGTGTCTGAGGCAGAATTAGATGACTGCCTCGGGTTGCAGGTGGGGGGTTAATTTTCCACTCCCTAAAGGGGAAGATGGACAGTACATAATAAAAATGTTTTTGAGTTCAGTTTCACCTTTCACATTGTAAAAAACGTAACACCTAATCAATTGATTTGAATAAAATTTCTGAATTAATTTACCCTTTCCAAGAAAGGTTTGGCTATTTTTAAAAGGCCACGCCCGCATTAGATTTATTTAATAACCCCTTTGGAATTGTGGATGAAAATATTCAGGTAGAAGATGAGCTGGAGCTTATTGGTCTGCAACTCGGCAATCTTCCCTGTAATTTTGATAATGGTAATCTGCTGAATTTCTACTCTTATCTTAGAAAAATATCCATTCTTGGTATATAATACCTAGGCTCAAATGTGCAAGTTTATTCGGGTAAACCCTACACATGCGAGCAAAGATTTTCACTTATGAATACAAACAAGTCTAAAGCACGAAATCGTTTGAAGGGCGGAAATCTCCAATCAATTTTATATTTTTCACCACATATAGCGATAATAATTTAACTCACCAATGTCAAAAATCACAAAAAGTACATGTGTGACGTCACGGTTCATAAAATGACAGACGCGGCCACTATAGGTGCTCATAGATGCGGCAGTATCCGTTACTGCCATTCAAATTGCGAATTGTACTGATTTGTTACTTGTGACGTCACGGGTGTATATTTCTCACTTATTATTAAGTCTTCGTAGAAAGCTCATATCTTCGTCATTCGTTTTTTCGTCGCTATTAACTCTTTAAATATAAGTTGTCTCCTAATACATTTTTATAAAGAAAATAAATTAGGAGACAACTTCATTATTAAAGTGTTATTTCGATATTACTAGTAAACCAATTTACGAATTCAAAAAGAATCCTCTAAGTATGGAATTACAGCCTGGGGACTTTCCTGTAAAACAAATATCAACCATCTTCAATCAGTGCAAAATTCATTGGTTATATTATTAACTCATAAAAGTTTATACGAACAAAGGCATAATATTCCATACTTTTATTGGAAATTTTCTTCAGTAAGAGCAATTCTGTGGTACAAAATTATATTTCAGCTCTTTAATAAACCTGTATATTATACGAATAGACTACAGCACACTTACAATACTCTCAATTTTAATAAATGATTTAGGTTTCTAAGCATGGAAATAAATATGGACAGAGAACGTTAGATTACATGGATTCCTCGATGTTTAAATATGGACAGAGAACGTTAGATTACATGGATTCCTCGAGAAATATGGACAGAGAACGTTAGTTCCTCGATGTTTATGTTACTTGGTGAAATAAATATGGACAGAGAACGTTAGATTACATGGATTCCTCGATGTTTAAATATGTTACTTGGTGACAGAGAACGTTAGATTACATGGATTCCTCGATGTTTAAATATGGACAGAGAACGTTAGATTGGATTCCTCGATATGTTACTTGAAATAAATATGGACAGAGAACGTTAGATTACATGGATTCCTCGATGTTTAAATATGGACAGAGAACGTTAGATTACATGGATTCCTCGATGTTTAAATATGGACACACGTTAGATTACATGGATTCCTCGATGTTTAAATATGGACAGAGAACGTTAGATTACATGGATTCCTCGATGTTTAAATATGGACAGAGAACGTTAGATTACATGGATTCCTCGATGTTTAAATATGGATAGAGAACGTTAGATTACATGGATTCCTGGATGTTTAAATATGGACAGAGAACGTTAGATTACATGGATTCCTCGATGTTTAAATATGGACAGAGAACGTTAGATTACATGGATTCCTCGATGTTTAAATATGGACAAAGAACGTTAGATTACATGGATAAGTCGATGTTTAAATATGGACAGAGAACGTTAGATTACATGGATTCCTGGCTGTTTAAATATGGACATAGAACGTTAGATTACATGGATTCTTCGATGTTTAAATATGGACAAATAACGTTAGATTACATGGATTCCTCGATGTTTAAATATGTTACTTGGTGAAATAAATATGGACAGAGAACGTTAGATTACATGGATTCCTCGATTTTTAAATATGTTACTTGGTGAAATAAATATGAACAGAGAACGTTAGATTACATGGATTCCTCGATGTTTAAATATGGACAGAGAACGTTAGAGTACATGGATTCCTCGATATGTTACTTGGTGAAATAAATATGGACAGAGAACGTTAGATTACATGGATTCCTCGATGTTTAAATATGGACAGAGAACGTTAGATTACATGGATTCCTCGATGTTTAAATATGGACAGAGAACGTTAGATTACATGGATTCCTCGATGTTTAAATATGGACAGAGAACGTTAGATTACATGGATTCTTCGATGTTTAAATATGGACAAATAACGTTAGATTACATGGATTCCTCGATGTTTAAATATGTTACTTGGTGAAATAAATATGAACAGAGAACGTTAGATTTATGGATTCCTCGATGTTTAAATATGGACAGAGAACGTTAGAGTACATGGATTCCTCGATATGTTACTTGGTGAAATAAATATGGACAGAGAACGTTAGATTACATGGATTCCTCGATGTTTAAATATGGACAGAGAACGTTAGATTACATGGATTCCTCGATGTTTAAATATGGACAGAGAACGTTAGATTACATGGATTCCTCGATGTTTAAATATGGACAGAGAACGTTAGATTACATGGATTCCTCGATGTTTAAATATGGACAGAGAACGTTAGATTACATGGATTCCTCGTGTTTAAATATGGACAGAGAACGTTAGATTACATGGATTCCTCGATGTTTAAATATGGACAGAGAACGTTAGATTACATGGATTCCTCGATGTTTAAATATGGACAGAGAACGTTAGATTACATGGATTCCTCGATGTTTAAATATGGACAGAGAACGTTAGATTACATGGATTCCTCGATGTTTAAATATGTTACTTGGTGAAATAAATATGAACAGAGAACGTTAGATTACATGGATTCCTCGATGTTTAAATATGGACAGAGAACGTTAGAGTACATGGATTCCTCGATATGTTACTTGGTGAAATAAATATGGACAGAGAACGTTAGATTACATGGATTCCTCGATGTTTAAATATGGACAGAGAACGTTAGATTACATGGATTCCTCGATGTTTAAATATGGATAGAGAACGTTAGATTACATGGATTCCTGGATATTTAAATATGTTACTTGGTGAAATAAAAAATTGTATTAAAATTAAACAGTTAATATATTAAAGACTGGGCTAGCTGAAAGAAACTATTTGTATTTGATAATTAGGAAATATTGTTTTATGTACGATTTACCGTTGTTTTTTTTTTGTAGTATAATTAGAAATACTTTTGAATAAGATTAATATTAAATATTTATGTTTTAAATATTTAAGTTTGTTAAATATATTTTTATGTTATATATATGTTTATGTGTAAATTTTTTATAAGGTTTTGAATAACAAGAACCCATCAGTCAAAATACTAAAAAGTATTTTATCGGAACTTTTTTATTTTATATTTTGTAAACATGAAAATTTGGATACTGCAACATGAAAATTTGGATACTGCAATAAAATTGTTACAGGTAGACTTTATTTCTTTATTAAAATGGTCACATGACTCTGGTCTAATAATCACTGCTAAAAAAACGAAATTGATGCATATAAGATCCCCGATCCATTAATCTATTTAATACTTACAGATGCTTTGATATTTTTGATATTTACGTTATAGTTATATTTTTGAAATATTAATGTTTTTATAATGTTGATATTTTTAAAAGTATTGATGTTTTTATAATATTGATATTTTTATAATATTGATACTTTTATAATTTTGATATTTTTTATGATATTGACATTTTTATAATATTATTTAAATCGGTGTTATAAAATTGGACTCTAGTATCTCAATAACAAAACTGTAATGCTTTTACCATTATTTTTTCTCTTTAATTTTTTTTTTTCAACTTATGTACAGCACAAGATGCATGCGCCTAAATATAATAATTTTGCCCTACATTTGTATGATGATTGTAATTTATTGTTGTATTATATTATATTGTTGAAATAAACTCCTGCTGACAAGCTACTTGCAGTGGCTTAGCGGGTATAAGTTCCCACTGTATATAATTAATATTATACAATAAAAAAAAATAAAATAAAAAAAGTAAAATTTTAATCAAAAAATTTAAAAATCAAAAAGTTATTAAAAGTTATTTTATTTACATTGCCTTCCAGAGCGCAAACTTCCTATTTCGCCCTTGTGAGAGACCTCCGAACATCGTTTTAGTAGCCAGATCTTCCAGATACTTTCACACCTTCTCTTTCACCCGATCTCCTGCTCTTCTACTTCCATTCCTCCCCATCATCCTTGCGAAAATCTCCTTATTAGGGATGGGGTTGGGGAAGGGTCCTACTGGCTCCGGTAACTAGGGAACTATCGTTCGGCAACACAATTTAAAAAAATCCGAATGTGGCTCGCATGCCATTCATTAAAAACTTAATTTCAATTATCTTTTTAAATTAATATCACATATTCCCGGTAGGTTATATTAACACCCACGTGAAACAATTATCATTTTTATTTACATAAACTAAATATTAGAGATACGTAAAAAACACTTGTATACACCTGATTTATTACAATGATACGCAATATACACTTGTTTCCAATGTTGTCTTTTATCTCATCTGGCTAATTATTTTTTTTATCAGAAAATTAATCTGCTCAATCACCGGTGAAGACGACCTGAACGCGTAATCGCCTTTAACAGGGGCTTCCAAACTTTTTTGGACTGGTTTCCGCCACACACCAGAGTGGTCAATTCTTTCAGTATCACCCTGCAGAAAGACCGCCATTCATAAACAAGATGTTGCCGGAAATGGCTTCAGCCGTGTTCGTTGACCAGATCTGAATAGATAGGTAGTTCCTCAACTTCCTCTTCTCTATCACCCAAGCCCCACAAAATATCCCATTTGGGGATGCCATGGTCCCACTGATTCCAGATGGTTTTTTTTATGTGAATACCGCATAAGAGTCCCAACTGCTCCCAACCGTCTGGAGCCAGTGAGACTATGGCATTCCCAATTGAGGAATGTTGTGAAGCTGAAGGAATTGGGGAGGGGAAGAAGAAGGGAAAGAGGAAGGTGGGGAATACCTGACTATTCAGATCTGGTCACCAAACACGGCTAAAATCCATTTCAAGCAACGTTTCAATTCTGAATGGTGGTCTTTCACCAGGGCGATACTGAGAGTATCTTCCACTCTGGAACGTGCGCAAATACACTATATATTATTTTTAAATGTATTAATTGTGAAACAAAACAAATTAATTAAATAAAATTTACTTGGGCACGCCGGGATTTGAACCCGCGACCTTCGGATTCGTAGTCGAGAGCCTTACCCCTCGACCATGGAGGCCGTCATGGTTGTAAGTAGTTGAAACTGTTGTATGGTATTCACATAAATAACAAAATGTATATTAGAAGTCAATAAAAAAATAAACCGATAGAATTGCATAGTGGGAGTATCCGGCGTGCCCCAAGTAAGGTAATTCATCCCCTACTTCAGAGAATTACATCAAACCCTTTCAAATAGGCATATTCATTCTTCGACAAATAATCAATTTCATCGGCCTCTCTGAAACTTGGGAGACGAACGGTATTAACGGACGAACGAACTTATGAATCGGCGACATCGGTTTTCTTGAATTTGATATGGGCTAAGTAATTTCGCATAAGATGAATCAATTATAAGACATGGAGTAATTAATAGCTATATTCTAACTTAAAACATGTCACCTAGGGTAAGTCTTAATTAGATAGAGAGCCGAGCGAGATATAAACATGTGGGAAAAGCGTTTTTAAAAAAATGTTTAAATAAATATTATTATTAATGTATTACAGTTTTTTTATTTTTTTTATTTTGAAGTTCAACGCATTAAACACACAAAAAATATGGAACAATTCTACGGTGTCCGAAATTACCATTCTCATGTGGAACTACAGGGTGGCGCAAAACTACCGTTATGGTTTGAATGTTTAATAACTTTTTTAATTTATTTATATTTTTTTTTTATTTCAGAATTTTGTGAATAAAACTTGGGGAATTTGAAATGGAATACTACATAACAGAACAGCTATCGACAAATTTTCAGAATTTTATTTTGAAAATCAATTGTTTTGACGCAGCGTGCTTATCGTCGTTTTTTTAATGTGCGTTGTGGACCTTCAGCACCAACAATAAACCGCCTGGTTGCAAATTTTCGACAACATGGTACAGTAAGACACCTTCCATGTACCGGAAGACTACGTACGTTCCACACGGAAGAAAATGTCCAACGTGTTGTGGATAGTGTGCAGGACAGTCCAGAAACATCAACAAGAAGACGTTCGGCACAACTGGGGCTATCGCGTAGGTCCGTTCAGAGGATTTTGGCCACATTGCACATGTTCTAGTATAAGGTTCAGCTTGTGCAAGAATTGAAGCCGATAGACTACCAACAACGGCTTGATTATGCCATTTCATTCCGACGAAAAGCAGAAATTTCAATTGAAATTTCAATTAGAAAAAATTTCATTAACAATTTGATAATGAGCGATGAAGCCCATTTCCAATTGAATGGTTTTGTAAACAAGCAAAATTGCAGGATATTTGCTACGGAGAATCCAATAACACTTCATCAGCAACAATTACACCCACTTTAATCTACTATTTGGTGCGGTGTATCGTCTGAAAGGATCATTGGTCCATATTTCTTTGAAAATGCACATGGCGCCTCAGTTACGGTTAATGGTGCTGAATATCGAACGATGCTGGACAATGTTTTGAGGCCAGCTGTAGAAAACCATCCACAGTACTGGTTCCAACAAGATGGAGCCACAGCCCACACTGCAAGGGACACAATGGCTCCGTTACGGGACCTCTTTGGCGAACGCATTATTTCGCGCAGAAGCGATTTCAATTGGCCCCCACGTTCACCGGATTTAACAGCGCCAGACTGTTTTCTTTGGGGTTATTTGAAGGAAAGGGTATGCGTAAATAAGCCAGTGACCATACCACAGCTAAAACAAAACATTCGCAATGAAATTCAAGCCATAACACCGGAAATTTTACGAAAAGTTATGCAAAATGTACTGGAAAGAGCACGAATGAGCGAAGCCGAAAATGATGGCCACTTGGGGGATATAATTATTCACACTTAAGCCAAAATTTTTCCCCATTAATATACTGTATAACAAAAAAAATAATAATAGTAATTAACCATTAAATAAAAAAGTTCTTACACATTCAAACCATATCGGTAGTTTTCGCCACCTTGTATTATGGGACCTGCATTATAATGAGTTTTTTTCGATAACCTTTATTGTTTTTGTTTGGAGAGAGTAGCAGAGGTCGCCGAGAATCACCCCACTAGTTCAATCAGTTCAGAATTATGTCCTATGTCCATGTCCAAAGCTGGACGCCAGAAGGTTCTCGAAAAAGTAGAAAACTTTTATCGGAATTTAGTGAGAATCTTATGTTTTCGCGTCGTTCGCTATCCGAAGGATCGATTATCTCTTCCGCTGATAAAGTGATGCGAAACTGAGCGATAAAGGGATATTACAATCAATAAAAGCAGAGGATCTGTGTGTGGCGCGAGTTATTGTGAAGTTTCAAGTGCTCGCGATAGTTCGTCTACCAACTGCTGCCACCTCACCGCCACCGTCACAATGAGGCTGTTCCCCGCCGCGCTGATGCTGGTGCTACTCCTGGCCCCCTCAGGTTATTACAGTGATATATCTTACCGGCTTAAATAATCCAGTGGCATATTTGCTTTGTTTTCATAACTAGCTATATATTTTACTGGTGTTCTTAAGCGCTTACGCATTTTAGCGGTTTTCTTAGCCAGTGACATATTTTATAATCAGATATTTTACAGGTTTTCTTAAGCAGTGACATATATTATCAGCTTTTTTAATCAGTGACACATTTCACAATGTTTTACGAGTTTTCTTAAGCAATCAAATATTTCAACGGTTTTTAGTTAAATATTATTATACCGGTTTTTTCAGTGAATTACCGGTTAAAAATAAAACTGATTTGTGGATATAACTTTTTTTTACCGATATATTCTCTAGTTTTCAACAAGTGATATATTGAATTGTTTTTTTTTTTTACCAATGACATATTTTATCGGTTTCTTAAACCAGTGACCAAATTTTGTTGAAACCAGTGATTACATTGTACACGATAACTCCAATTTGGTTATACCGTAACCCCTAGAAAGGGAAGAATGAATCATTTTTCAATGCTTTGTTATATAACTTTTTGATGCGCTCGTTTCATTCGTGTCAATAATCTAATGATGTGGTTTGAAGAAATTTATTAATTTATTGTGACATACGAACATATTGAAACGTTCCAACTGAATTCATTGTTTTAAATAATTTGTTAAGAGATTAAAAAAATATATATAAATTTGCGACGGCCTTAGTGGTTGAATGGTTACAATTCTCGGCTACGAATCCGGAAGTCACGGGTTCAAAACCCGGCGACCGCAAGTAAATTTTATTTGATTAATTCGTGTTATTCTCTTCCCCATCTCTTTCCCACCATACACCAATTGGGAAAAGCATAGTCTCACTGGCTCCAGATGTTTGGAGCAGTTGGGACTAATAATAAAAATTAAACTTTGACTAAACATAAAATTTTGCTAACTAACTAAATAACTAACCATCACGCCGTTTCCCCGCAGGGGTAGGCAGAGAGGACGGACCGCCAAACACCTCGATCTTGGCATACACTTCTTGCTTCATTCAGATTCATACATCGTCTCATACATTCTCTTCTATTATTCCGACTTCTGACATGGCCCGACTCAAGTATTTAATTCACTCGATCGTGCCATGTCTTCCTCGGGCGTCCCCGGCTTCTTCTTCCATTCACATTCGCGTCATACATTCTTCTCACATTCCTTTCTTCGTTCATTCGCTTCAGATGCCCAAACCATCTAAGCGTCCCTTTCTTAATCTTACTCATTACGCTAAAATACTAGCTATTCCACATATGAATAAACTGGCCTCAAGTGTATTGCGTCTTTCTCGAGATGCTCTATTATCGAGATTAAAAAATGACCCTTATCATCGAATGCAGTGTTAAAAAATATTTTATTTATCATCCCTAAAAAAACACGTTGATAAAATAGAAGTGTACAGTCTGTCAATAAACTTTTGAAATTTAATCAAAAGATTTTTTTTTGTTACTAATCTATGGCAACACCGAGTATCACCGATTATAGAACAAGAGTAGTTTCAAAGTGAGGGTTGTGTATTGTTTTACTTCCGAATCTGACATATAAAAAAATGAAATAATAATAATTTATTTTTTCCGGTCTACATGCGGGGGTTTTGCAATGGAACGTAGGCCATATAGGTATTATTGTACGCAATAAAATATAAAAAAATAAGAACGAAAGAAAATAAATCTACATTGTATTGTTATACAGCAAATAAAATGAGAAGAAAAATAATTATAGGAGAATTTTAACAATAATAATAACAAAGAAAGTAATATGTACATTGTATTTTACCATCGTAAGTTCCCGTTTTTTTTTTTTGTAATTTTTTTTAATTTATTTTAGAAACAAACAGTACAGGTATAAAATAAGTGATGTACAAACTATAAAGTTTTAGAAAATTATTACAAGTATCGGTGCCAATGACATGTCTCTATGTAATATCTAGTAAGTGGTTAAATACATTTTACCGGGCGGGATTAGTACAATGCTAGGGAATGATACATGATAAAGATAAAAAAGGTACATGAAAAAAGTGTATAAGTATATTTATCTCTGTGTGTGTGTGAAGGTTTTTGGCGCATCCATTTTTGTGTACTAGATCCAATTGATTGCGGTTTTCATTAGAGCATTGCGGGAATTTAATAGCATCCATCGGGAGTCGGTCACTTTATGCCTCATTGTAGTATAAGAACAATTAACTCTACCTGATGTAAACATTTCATTGGCAGTGCAAGATCTCAGTAACCGAACACTATAAGCGTTGGTATTGAACTCTTATGATATTGCATTGTGCTTGAATATGGTGGATACGCAGATCTGCCGTGTAAAGGTTCGTAAATATGCATTGAATACCATTCTCTTCACAGGGGTGGTGCATCTGTAGAACCTCTTTTCTAGCATACCTGCTCGTATGCTTGATGGCCTGTCTTTGACGGTCAATGTCGGGTTCATCCTCGATATCGTCAATGATGATATGACTTTGGATACAACTTGCAGTGTTACGTTGTGCAGTTGCATCCAATAGTATGTATGACCAATGGATTTTTGAACAACAAACTTTATTTAGTGAGGACGTATAAATGTATCATGTTATTCGGCGCACTGCTCACTTATACTGATTAGCCTTCTAAGCCCATTTAGAGATGGCGCCAGTAGGTCCATGTCGTTAGCATAACAAATGCTGTTGATGCTTATTCCTCCAATGAAGCAACCCACCTTTGTCAAGTTGAATGCTGAGGTGATCCATATATAGATTGGAGAGTGCAGAGGACATGACCTGACACTAGTCTTTAATAAAATGTATACTGCCCACTATACAACATTTTCATGCTGCCTATGCTATGAGCACAGCACATCGATAATGCTTTTAGGAGATTTCGATCTGATTTCCCCACAGAGCTTCTTGTGAGGAACTCGATGAAATCCTTTTGCTGAGATCAAGAAAGCAGGCGTGTATTGGTGTTTCTCTGTGAAGGTAGTATTGCAATTGCAAATGAGACAGATTTGGAGTCAAATTGATTATCGTCGGTATGTCATATTGTTCTGTGAACAACATAACCTAGTACTATGTGAATGTTTAACCTCCGTGTTCAACAGTCAATCGGTCGTGTCCAGGGAATTTTCCAGAAGTATTTTTTTAGTGCAGCTAACACGATGGTCAGTTTAATTATTATTTGGTCATCGCATGTCTTGCTGGATGTCGTGGTCTGGTTGCTGGATCGGTATTGTATTTTCTTCTTCTGTGTTTGCTTCTGATAATGTGAAGAAGGTTTTAATCTCGTTCGCTACATTATTGCCTCCCGATATTCCATTAACAGAGACTTTAATTTATAGTTTATGACATTTGATGTTCTTTTACAAAAAAAAATGTAATCCCAGTTTGGAAGCGATGTGGTTATGGGCGTCCATTCTTGCTTGATCTTCTTGCTGCCTACATTCTTTAAGAGCTTTATGGAAAATATTTCTGGTTATTTTCCCTCGATTCGATTCTTAGTATTCATTCAAAGAATGCCCGATGGGCTTTCGCATATTTTTCGGCCACTGTATTATTCTATCCTCGGATGATTTTCGCTTTATTTCTCAGGACAGATTTTTTAAAATGTGTTCTGTTCCGCTTTACTTGGCGATACCATTGTATAGTGCATCTGGTTTGTGTTTATTGTTCTCGCAACGTTGTTTACTGTCACACATTAAGTATTCAGGAGGATTTTTTTTTGTCATTAAAATGTTAAGTGTGATAATTTTACTATATCGGCCATCGGTTTTAGCTTTCCATATCACCAGACTGATCGCCTCCTAGGAGAACACTTTGATTGGTGGTAGAATCTGTGCATCATTATCAAGGCCACTAGAATGATGATCATTTCGTACATTATTGAAATTGCTGATTTCGTTTTGAATTACTTGATCTTGAATGCAGTGATCGCACCAGCTTGTACTGCCATGTGCATCAATGAAGTATTTAAAGGAATCTTCCGCCAGATTACTTTTGTCACAGAATGTGTTGTAAATGTCGTCGGAGAATTGCTCGAGGTCCCTTCCAAATATAGTCTTTCAGCGTTGATATTTATAATAATAGTGAGTGGGTATGTACATCGTCAAAACTATAAGATTTCCACTTTAAGAGTTCTATGCCTGCAATCATCAGTTCATTAGATTCTATAATGATTGCTTGCATGGTGTTTGGCTTTAAGATTGCTATTTCACCATTGTCATTCAGAGTTCAAAAAAAAAATTTTGCCCATAATACCGATCTACAGTGGAATGATTATTTGGGCGGTTCGTATCGTCATTGTTCAGTGTAGAGAACGGTTTTTTTTTTAAATGTAGTTTCGGACTATGATACCTGGTGGCCAAATTTCCTATTTGAGAAGTTCTGAAAATTTTTCGCTATATATTCCAATATTAAAAGTAGCAAACTTGACTGATTTTGACAGAAATTTATCAATTTTACAGTGAGGTGATTGATATACGTGCATTTACTTCCTCGGGCGTTGTTTCTGGATCAGATCCAAGGTAACGTATACCTCTGTTTCGGAAGAACTTTAAGCTGGTTTAAATGTCCTTGAAATTTGATACAAAACGAAATTAACGACACCTGTTAATTACAGTAGTTTATTGTAGGAATTTGGTCAACAGGTTTGGTCATAAATCGTCAGATGGCAGTGGTTATTCCCGGAAATATTTATTTAGCCTAATATAAGGATTCCCCTTATTTGGGGAGTTTGGGATATTTTTGGTAAGTTTCATCGCTTACTCTGTGGTCATGCTTATATCTCGGAACATAATTTCTCTCACAATAATAAACACGAAAATGCTTGCAGAACTTAATAATAATATTTATAACTTATTTTCTTTAAACTTAAAAAAAAATGTATTGATTCAGTTAAGTGCCTTCCACGGAAAAAATATATTAACCGAGTTTTTATTTTTTGACTTGCAATAATAATGGTAATTCTCCTTATCTCCGCTGAGCGAAGCGGGTTTGAAATTTGAAATTTCGCTTTGGAAATCGCGCGTTTTCTTCTGTATATTATAGTTCCATGGACGGAAGCAATGTACCGATATAAATGTTCTCAAAGGTGATTTTTTTTACGAACCCCTTTTCTCACTTCTCTACATCACTTTTACTGCTTTTCTGTGTTGTTAGGCCATGTATATATTGTATTTATTCTAGCGCTATTTTTTTTTCAATTATTCGATGTTTCGTAATTTTTCCTTCTCATTTTACTCCTAGAGTAACAACTGTTTTTTTCTTGCGTGTCAAAAGTCGGTATTATAGCAGAGTATGTATGATATGATTATTAATTATTATTTGTATTATAGCTCGTAGAAGTCCATTTATTAAAAAATAAAATAAACAACAAACCAACTACAGTTCGAAAATGGCCTTGAACGCTGAAACAGCTGTCAAAATAATAAAATTAAACTAAAATTCTTGCAGTCCTTAATAATTACATTAAATTTGATATGAAACGATGTATGAATGAATGCCAATGAAGAAAGAGGAATTTGCCAATAAGGAATTGGCTCCATTCTCTGCTTAGCCTGCGGAGAAACGACGTGATATTTAGTACCTAAGTAAGTAAGTACTTATTTCGTTGAGAAATTATGTTTTTTGTTTCCATAAATAAATAAAATAATAATAAGATTGAATATGATTGATATTGATATTGATATTTTTACAACCTTAACAGTAAAAAAGTTTACTTTTATTTTTTTTTTTATTTAATATGTTAATTTTTTTTACAGTAAGTATATAAATAAGACATGATTCATATAATGTAACAAACAATATAATATAGCTGTTCCTCACCATAAATAAAGAAGGTTCTTGTTTTGTTGAGGGATTATCGCTTAATTAATTAGATCATAACTTAAAATATTGTTGTACAATAGAAGGAAAATATGAATTTGATGTGTAAATTTAGTAATTTATTAATAGTAATAGTAATAAAAAAAAAGAAAAGAAATGAAAAGAAAAGAAAGGGAAAGAAACGCAAGGTTTGTGGAAAAAAATATAAAAGAAAAAAAAATCAAATATAAAATAAAAAATAAAATAAAAGACTGTTACGGTAGTTTGAGGTAATTTCTTTAATCTATGTTGGAATTCATGGATATTTTCTATAACTTTAACATTAGAAGGAAGGTTGTTAAAAAAAGTTATTCCTAGATATAGGTATGTGTTTTGCGTATGCTTAGTGTTGAATTGCGGGATTTTAATGTTATGCTGATACCTTGCGGATATATTAAATTGTAATTTATTTAACGTTTTTTCTTTAAAAATTTGAATAATTGCGTATTTTTTATAAATTTTATCTACTGTATATACATTGAATATTGTAAAAAGGTTATAAAACAATAATTAGCCAAATTCTACAGTTAAATTTTACACTTTTGTTCATTTTATACCTTACATGGAATAAAGACGAGCACATGTGTTTCTGTATTCTAAAGAATATTCAGTGGTTCCATATTCTAATAATATATCTATATAATATTGTATATTTAAAGAAAAATAAATTATATCTTTCTATATACTTACTCCTATTTCCTTCCATTTTTGTTTCTCTTTATTTTTTCCATTAAATTAAATAACTTTTTTCTTTAATTTTTATATGAATATTTTTTATTTGTAATGCTCATTACTTTTAGAACTACTGTATATGCAAAGTACAGCGCGCGTCTGTCTTGCTGAAATATTTTCTCGCGAAATGCAAACAAAATTGTGACCTGACGAAAAGGAATATGTTAATTCGGAATTAAATTAATGACACGGACGAAACACAATTTAACATTTGTCGAAACGTCTCGTGACTGTCTTAATTGAGCAAAACGATTGAAACTGTCAAATACGCCCAGAAACGAACAAGCAATGCAAGTGAACTTCGCAAAAAAATTTACTCGAAAAGCTGATATAAACAGCTGTGCATGTTTTGACAAAGAACATTTAAAAAGCACCGTTTTAACTGCCAAGTCAGTTAAAATTAACCCAATCCCTTGTATGGATTCATGCTGTTACAATTCGTATTTCATTTTTAGCTTGTAAATGACATTTTATTATGTAACAGTGGATATATAATATTTCACACAAAAAGGTTATTGTTATTATTACTGCATTATTAAAGGCGCCGAAACAGTATTTCTTCGAGCCCTTTTTAATTAAATTGATATAAACCAAAAAGTGACAGCTCGCCACCCAACCTCTCTGTCATACGATGATCTATATAATTGATATAAACCAAAAAGTGACAGCTCGCCACCCAACCTCTCTGTCATACGATGATCTATATAATTGATATAAACAAAAGTGACAGCTCATACCCAACCTCTCTAAATACGATGATCTATATAGATTGATATAAACCAAAAGTGACAACTCGCCACCCAACCTCTCTGTCATACGATGATCTATATGAGGTGGTAAACCAAAGTGACAATCGCCCACCCAGCCTCTCTGTCGCCTGATGATCTATATAATTGATATAAACCAAAAGTGACAGCTCTCGCCACCCCAACCTCTCCTGTGTCATACGATGATCTATTTAATTGATATAAACCAAAAAGTGACAGCTCGCCACCCAACCTCTCTGTCATACGATGATCTATATAATTGATATAAACCAAAAAGTGACAGCTCGCCACCCAACCTCTCTGTCATACGATGATCTATATAATTGATATAAACCAAAAAGTGACAGCTCGCCACCCAACCTCTCTGTCATACGATGATCTATATAATTGATATAAACCAAAAAGTGACAGCTCGCCACCCAACCTCTCTGTCATACGATGATCTATATAATTGATGATCTATATAATTGATATAAACCAAAAAGTGACAGCTCGCCACCCAACCTCTCTGTCATACGATGATCTATATAATTGATATAAACCAAAAAGTGACAGCTCGCCACCCAACCTCTCTGTCATACGATGATCTATAGAATTTTGACCATTCTCATTTATTACATGTTGAATGTTGATATATATAATACCTTGAAATTCTTGTCCCTTGGAAAGCATAAAAATATCTTATTTGGAGTTTTCCTTGTAGAATTTGTACACATATGTTCTAAACAATACTTGCATCGCAAGTCGGGAAACATCGGAAAAATATATTGATAAATCAAGCAAAGCAAACTAGACAGTAGCATAGATAATAGATATGCCCATAGAGATGCGCACTTGAAGTGAATCAACACAAAACTGCGCTATATAAATGCTTTTTTTTATTTTTTTTTATTTATTAATTCATTTTTTGAAACATACATTCACACAAATAAGGTACAATGATTATAAACATTTTGTTGTTTTTTTTTTTAACATTTAATTATAAATACATCTGAACAACCTATGAGTAATGTATATAAAACAAAAAATCCCACATAGGCAAGGCCAGTGCGTGGGTATACCTGGTATCAGTTGGTTGCAGTATATTGGTTTATTTGTATTAATACATGAATGTTGAAGGTTAGTTAAATAAAAGATTTTAAGTTAGATAAGAAAACAAATCGAAAAACAAAGAAAGAAAAGTGGGGAAAATATACAGTTATAGCAGGAAAAGGTTGATATCTTTGGTTTTAATCCAGTTTTTTATTTCATTTTTGTATGTGTTTAAAGATAATATGTTTGGACACTTACATTCTGTAGATAGAAAATTAAAAAATTTAGGAGCAATAAAAAAGCATGTCTTTACGCAAGCCTAGTTTTACACAAAGGTACTTCAAGTACGTTATTTATCCTGTTACTAGAACGATTTTTTTTTTGGGAATAGTTTTTTTCTTGAAAATACATATTTTAGGCACTGTAGACAATAAATTTTTCTTATATCTAACAGTTCAGCCTCATGGAATAATTGCATGGAGGGGAAAGTACTTTCTTTATGTAATATTATTTTTAGTATGAATTTTTGCGATGTTTCAAGTGGTTTAAGGTAAGTATTATATATTCCCCCCCATCCGATTATTCCATAAGATACTGATGATTGCACCAGTGCGTGGTATACCATTTTCATTATTTTGATATCAAGTATGTTATTCAAACGTTTAAATATGTAAGTTAAATACCTTAATTTACTTACAAGCTTTTCTACATGATATGTCCATTTGAGTTGACTATCTATTATAATTCCTAAATATTTAACTGTATTCCCTGAACTCATTTCTGTACAATTATGGCATGTAACAGGGTTGCAAACATTGTTGTGGAATCTTATATTTAGGTTGGTTAAAGGTGCCGTCCTTTTGGTATTATAGAAAGGAATGTAAATAGTTTTTTCACAGTTCAGAGTTAAAAGGTTTTGGTTGAGCCATTCTTTGATAATGGAGGTGCATTTATTGGCATTTTCACTGACTTCGTTCCAGGATTTACCATGTACTGTGATTGCAGTATCATCAGCAAATGAGAAAAGTTTTCCCGGTATTTTCATATTACATAGATCATTAATGTAAACGAGGAACAATAACGGGCCGATAACTGTTCCTTGAGGAACCCCATGCTTCACAGATTCTTGTTTACTAACATTAGCCCCGATTTTTGTACATTGTTGGCGATCAAATAGATAATTTTTTAATAATGACAAACAGTTATTTTTAATTCCTATATTATTGAGTTTTCTAATCATTATATTATGATTAACGGTATCGAACGCCTTTTTTAAGTCTAAGAAAATAGTTAGACTTTTCATATTTGAGTCAAGATTAGTATATATATTTCTTTTTAGATTAAATAAGGCATCATCTGTACTAAGACCTGATCTAAAACCATATTGATTTGAGGACAAAAGTGCATTAGACTCTAGGAACTCTAGGATTTGTATCTTTATTATTTTTTCTAATATCTTTGCAAGTTGGGATATCAGCGATATTGGTCTGTAATTGTCTACTTTAGAAATTGATCCAGATTTATGGATTGGTACAATTGAGAGTTTAAACGCGTCTGGAAAGTGTTTTTTTCTAGGCAGGAATTAAATATATGTTGCAGAGGTAAGGATATGTGTTATTTAATTAATTTAATTGTAGTGCAGCTCAATTCGTCTGGACCATTGGCTGTATTTGTGTTGAGATTATCAATGTGTTTTAAAATTTCCGATTCAGTTACGCGTTTAAATTTAGATAAAACAGGAGTATTTTCAGTGTCAATGTCCATTTGAATATTTTTATTTGAATACAAAATAAAATGTAGATTCGATAGAATCTCGACGCCACCTAGTGAGAGAGTTAGCACTTACAATGCCTTTCCCACAAAAATAAAGATGGTTGTTTTCAGTGAGAAAAAATGTAATAAGCAATGATTGTAGTCTGAAGAACTAGTACATGTTGACTAATTTGGCGGGTATATAACGGGTGAATAACCTGCGTAGCTCAGTGGTAGAGCACATGTCCGGTAAACAAAAGGTCGCGGGTTCGTGTCCCGTCGGCAGCATGTATTTTTTCTCGGAAGATTATTCAATTTGTATGATTTTGCAGGTTAATAATTATTGCTTATAATAATTTGTTAAATTAATTAGTATTTGGTAGTTGATTTTATTTCTCCCCACTTGTTGGTGTTTAGCGTTCTGACGATCTTTTAAGGTACTGTGACCGTAGAAGGTTGGTAAATGATCAGTTATATCTATTTTTAAGACGGCAGATCTGGATATAAAAAAATGATTGGATTTGAGTAGTATGTGATCTAGGCAAGAGTCAGTATGGCGACCATGTCTAGTGGGGCTATTTATATAAGATAGATATCCTTCGCTATATATAACATTTAGATATTCATTGGCAATTGGGTCTAGGATAGAATGTTCTATGTTAATGTTTATATCACCAACAATAAACGAGAAGTCTGATTGTTGACAATTATTTTCGGTTATAAAATATTTAAGTTCCATGATAAATGATTTAGAGTCTAAGGAAGGGGAGCGATATATGGCAATTATAGAGTATGTTTTAGTGTTCAACGTGAATGATAAATGGATGGCATTTGAATACTTAAAATTAGGGATATTTACTATAACATTAGATATTTGGTGCTCGCTGTAAAAAATCGTTAGACCGTCGTGCGAAGAATGCTTAGATGGAAGAGAGACAGTATTATAACCAGGGATGGAGTAAGGAATTAATGCACGCATTTGCGTTTCAGTAAGTATAATCAGATTTGGATGGAATCCTAGAGAATTGAGGAAAATGCATAACTCGTCAAAATGTAGACGGATACTTCGTATGTTTAGATTTATCATATTAAAGTCAATGTTTCCCTCAATTATGTAATCATTTAATTCTGTTATGTCTTCACATACCCGTGCTTTATGAATAACGTTGTTTTCTGCGTTGTCCATTTTTTTCGTTTGAGCCAGGAGAGTTTTTTTTTTACAGATTAAGGGATTCCAAGTTATTGTAATGGGACGTCTTTGACATCCTTTATGTATATAACTGGAGAGTCATGGGATTTTCTAAGCAGCACATTGCCATTTTTTGTCCATGCAAATTTGTACCCCATGGATTTAGTGGATCTTTCTAGCCAAAGAAGCTGACTGTTGGAGGGAGTAAGCTTTTCATTGATGTAGATCTTTTTTTCCGAATAGGTGTAATTTAGGTATTTTGCCGTAAAGTTTCCAGATTTCTTTTTTGGGATAAAATCCTATCTTTTGCTTCCTTAGTCGTGAGTTTACGAGTGATAGATTTTTTGGTAGAGTAACAGTTTGCAATGCTGTTATGTATAATCAAATCCTCACACTCTAATTTTTTCAGGATCTGTTCAACTCGGATATGTGGCCTTTCATTTTCTTTTAATTCAAGTCCTTGGATTTCCAAGGATGTCTCCAAAGAAGTTTGCTCGATCTGATTAACCACATGTTTCAAAGCTTTGTTCTCGTTTTGTACTTCCTTAATTTTTAGGTATATTGTTTTCTTTTCTTCCTCATAGTCATCTATTTTGTTATTATTATTATTATAAGCCATTATTATTATTATTATTATTATAAGCCAACAAATTTGGCGTTACATTGAAAAAATTAATTATCGACATCTGTCGTATTTAAAAAAAAGTCTAGTTCGAATTCATAGCGCATGGAATATTAGCAACACTTTACGGACAAATAATTAATTTATATATAAACCGGTCTTTCTTAATTAAATGGTGGCTTAAAAATCTCAAAATACTTTTGAAAACCGGAGAAAAATAATTACCACCATCTCCGTGTGAGTTTTTTTTAATAAACTTTACGAAACTTTTTAAATTAGCATTTAAAAAACACGAAGGTTAGTGCTCATAAAAAACTTAAACTGCGCCCAACATTTGTTTTGTTATTGGAATTTTTATACCCGCATGTTGAAGAAAAACGTTCAAAGGATTTTTTAAGGATATTAGATATTTAAAAATATTTTTTAAAACATACTTAGAGCGGTCAGAAAAAGATTATATTTCTAATTTGATTCTGATGAATGTAAATTTGAACCTATGTAAATTTAAAAAAATATATAAAATTTCTATTTTTCTTTTTATAAACATCATGTTTATCGTAGTGCGTAATAATATTATCATTATTTCGGAATAATAAATTATTCCACTCACCCTTAAAAACCGATATCTCGTTTTATCAATTTTACAGTGAGATATTTGATATACGTGCATTTACTTCCTCGGGCGTTGTTTCTGGATCAGATCTGAGGCAACATATACCCCTGTTTCGGAAGAACTTTTGACACCGGTCTCTCGTTTTTCCTTTTATTAAAATACGGGAGTTTGTTCTCTCTATAGGGGATTTCTTTTAAATCATTCGTAGTTTTTGAAGTTGGGTAATTAACCCTTAGGCTTGTTTTCAGAGCAATGTTTTTCAGAGCATACATTGTTACTGTTAATGAGCTCAGTTTAGTTAAAACAATTTTTTACGGCGTTATCGGCAAATGGCATCGTAGGCTTGTTCACCTGCTGATTTAATTTACTATCGGTGACCTTGGACTTTGAAAAATTGTCTGAAGATAAAATCACCCCTGGGGACACCTTGTTTTAATATTAAGACATACTTAATTATACACTCTAACTGTTTTGCAACATGAATAATTAAACATGAGCGTTGTGTTTTCTCTGATTACAGGACGCACTTTGGAGTGTTACGTGTGTGATGATTGCGACGAAGTAAGTGAAGAAACACCGAAGGATACCTGTGAAATACCCACCGTACCCACGGTACCCACCGTACCCACCGGACCAACCGTACCCACCGAACCCACCGTACCCACCGGACCCACCGTACCCACGGTACCCACCGTACCTACCGTACCCACCATACCCACTGTACCCACCGTACCCACTGTACCCACCGTACCCACGGTACCCACCGTACCCACCGTACCCACCGTACCCACCGTACCCACTGTACCCACCGGCACCCACCGTACCCA
>JAHDVE020003445.1:0-14909 GCA_022606495.2 Halesus radiatus
AGCTGGTCCCTTGCCATTTCTTTCAAAATCTCCCTCAATTTGGATCGGAAGTGCCTATTCATGTTCTTGGTCTCGAGGTTAGACTCGTTAGGAGTTGAATACTTGGCTCCTCGGACTCTGGTTTTTCTTTTTCTTTTGGGGGGAGGTTTTATATACTCGTAACAGCTAATATAAACATCACCTGGTTAAACTTCCTCAGAGACGGGTTAGGATTAGCTAAGGTCCGGATCTTATATAAAATCTTTAGAGTGAACTGGTTCAACGTACCCCTCATCCTCTACCTTGACATTTTCTATCTTTACTACAACTTATTGAGGTGGTGGTATCGAAGGTTCAGTTTCAACTTTCGTGGAGATACCAGATGCATTCGTTGAAAGAAGTTTAGTTTCAACTTTCGTGGAGATACCAGATGTATTTGTTGAAAGCAGTTTAGTTTCGAGTTTTTAGGCTGGCTTCATTAATTTGAGACGCTCGACTAACTGCAAAAATATAGGAAGCAATGGCTTAGGAGGGGAATACTAACTCAATAACTAGGGATCTCCAACATAAAGACCTAACACATATAAAAAAATATATAAGAGTATATTGTGATAATACCAATAATACAATGTCACAAGAAAAGAAAAAAAATAGGAAATATAAATATTATGCTATAAAATAACTTGTTAAACAAAAAATAAATAGCTTCTCACAAAGAATAGAATTGAACCCTAGCTGAGGGGTTTCTGATATTATGAAAAATATCTTTAGTCGGCCTCCTGGAGCCAATGAAACAACCAGCACGAGGTTGATACACATTATTTAATATTATTAAAATATTATTTAAAAAATTTATATGTTTATATGTATATTAAGTTTTTTCCTTACCATCCTTGTCGACAAATGAATAAGCTTCGGACACATCATAGTCAGAGAGAATCACTCGGGGAGGCTGGAAAGGATACTCGTCAGGGAACACCACTTACACTTTGATGTTCAAACGATTTTCCTAGGTGTGGCTGAAGAACATTGTCCAGGAGTTCGGGTTGATATACTCCAACTCGAACATTTATAAGAGGAGTGGGCAAAAACAGCTATGACGCTCTTTTCTAATTCTAGCGTTTCGAATTGAGTTGCCACTGTTGTTTTACATATTTTTATAATATATGTAATTTTTTACTTGATGTATTTCTTTTTTTGTTTATACTGTTAAAAAATATTTAATATATCCTATTAGTATATTGTCTGATATTTTAGATAAGGCTTATACTAAATTTTTTCGTAGTTTGTTTGTTTGTTGCTTATGTTGCTTATGTTGCTTATGTTGATATTTTTTTGATATTTTTTGTTTTTGTTTGCATATACCCATATTTTTTTATCCCCTTCTATAAATATTTTATTTTTTATTTTCTTCTTGAACTTTGATTTTTTTTTTATTTATTTATTTATTTCTTTTTTTTTTTTTTTTTTTTTAATTTCTTTCTTTTATTTTTTTTAAAGGGTTCTCTTAGATTTTTTTTCCTCTATCTTTTTTATGACTAAACATAATATTTTATTGTTTATTAAATTAACTAAAATAAATGATATAAGAGATAATGTGTGTTTGATTAAATAAAAGACCTCGAGTGGCAAAAAATATATATATTTTTCAACACATGATTAGATTGGAGGAGGTTGTTTGACAAGAGAAGAAGATTTAGGCTCTAGTTAAATTATTTATAATCTCCTAAAAATTATCTATGTAAATAAACTCTGATGTATCGATATATAATATCGATATTATATATCGATATTATTATACATATATTAAAAATTAAGCAGGGAAGATTGCTTTACATAATCGTAAATCCAGGTTGAGTCTTTGCTGGTCTTCAAACAATGAACATTATTTCAAAAAAGATTGTTTGTTCTCTGTTGTCTTTGCGTTGTTTGTAAAGTTTTGCTTGAAAACAATATTTTTTTTTTTTAATAATACTATATATAATAATTACTATAAATGCATTATTTTTTATTAAATGTAATAAAATAAATAAAAAATTATTAAATAAAAAAATCCTTGCGACATATCTTTGTTTTGCCTTGACAGTTGATTTTTTATGCCTCGATAAGCAGATATGGAATATTTTTTGTTAAAGATAATATTATCAAAACCAGATGCGAATGTGGAATATCTGTTTAACAAAGATACCACCCCATCAAAAAAAATATGACTGTAAAAACAAATTCTATAGATAAAAATCACTTTAACAAAAATGAGGATTCGCAATGTATTATTATTTCTGCTTTATCCTTAATATTTTTTAGCTTTTTACAGTTTACCTCCTGGATACTCCGATAAATATGACGCAAATTATCCTATTTATTTGTACAACCAATTGACGAGGAGAACCAAATCGAATAAAATTTAGTTTGGTTTTAATATAAATCAATGTTAACTGTATTTTTTTTAATTTTTAAATATTGACTAAAAAAAATATCAAAATTCACCAGCAAGAAATAATAAAAATAGAAAAGGGGTTATTTATCCTCCAATTTTTTCCTTCTTCTCTGAATTAGATTGTTTTCTGGAACTTACATTTTTATATATTTTTGTACTTAAAATCTAGCAATAATTATTCTGGACCATCGTCAAGAGATTATTATCCTATACAAAAATAATAAAAAAAAGTAGGGAGCATTTTTATAGATACACACACAAAATATATTATAATCATAAATAAATATAGATTTTATCAAAAATAAGTTGTTACCTATTATAAATATAGAAATATTCAATCTCTAATAAATTAATCAAACAAACTACTATCCATACATATTATATACAATTGTATAATAATAATATTTGTATATTCAATACTAGTTTATTTTTGAGACACATGCAGCACTCAAATCCTAATAATAACTCAACATACTCACTCAACGGAGTCATGGAATACCTCAATTCGCAGATCCAGTCCCTCACAGAAAGATAAGTAGTCTGGCAATAATAACGCAAACAACTCTACGAACGCATCTCCACTCTCGAAGCAGACCTTCAACGCCAAAAAGATGTAGTCTTTGATCTCAAGAAAGGCCGCCACCGAAGGGTCTCCAGCGAAGAACGCACATTCGTGTTCAACCAAACGAACATCAGCTCTTACTACCCGATCATGGTGTTGCCGAAGCAGATATGGTCTCCCAAACTCAATCTAAGGAGTCATCTCGATTCCGTAAAAGCTTTAGCCTGGCATTAAGACTATCTGTTCAGTTCAGGCGAAGATAGTTTACTGAAGGTTTGGCATCGTGGAGGAAAGCTACTCAACAACATTCGAAGTAAAAAACTAAAATACCAGATATCTCCACACATCTACATAATCTATAGTATAATATACAGATACAATAATTTAAGACTCCCTCATTTTTTTTCAAAGACCAATCTATATCTATACTATTTTTTTTTTTACGATTTTCCAATTAATTTAGGACATATGGGACCTGTATTTACGATGACAAAACATAAAAACATCCTATACACTGGAGGCATCGAAGGAGTGGTGAGGGCATGGGACATGGCGCATCTCATACAAGGTGGAGATGAATGCCAGGCTGAAGCGGATCTGCATAACGATGTGATTTGGGAGTTGGTGCACTCGCCCAACACAGGCTACATGCTGAGTTCCAGCGCCGACGGAATCGTCCAGCTGATTAAAACTGGCGCCGAACAGAACAGCCTGGATTTAATATCGAAATACACGAGGTTTAAGGCGAATAAGCAAATGGACGTTCCCACGTCGCTGGACTGGCTGACGAATAGCAGTGCGGTTGTGGGGTATGTGGATTCTTCTGATCTGGCGGTCATCGACTTATAAACAGTATATAAAAACAAATATTCGACAATAATTATTAATCTTTAATAATATCTAAATTTACTCATAGATCATAGTCTACCATTCGGTTCAAACCTTGGTGGATGAATATATATTATCCATATATATATCCATATCCCATAGCTATATATTTTTATGAATAATTTGTTAATACTGTTTTCCTTTTTAGAAAAAAATAATAAACTCCTATCATTGTTCGAGCACAGAGCCAATCTATCAGTCCAACAAAATTCTAAACAACAGGCAGCATAAACTTATAATTTCTGCCCACGAAGACAAAGCTATCAGATTCTTTGACCCAAATTCAAGTACAAAAATTTATCCCCCCTTTCTTTCCTAAATTTTTACACACATTTTATTTTTATTTCTATTAATTTTTACTTTTAATTTTTGTATGTCAAATAAATAAATAATATTTTATTCATAATAACATTTTTAAAAAATATTTTTAGATAAAATTATAAAGAACATGATTGCCCATAGTGACGCTGTCACAAGCATCACTTTTCAGTAAAACAGCCAACAATTCTGTTCCTCAAGCCATGACGGAAGCATGAGAGCCTGGGACATTCGTAAATTCCTGTGCCTCAGCGACATCCCCATCCATCGAAAGAAGTATGACTAAGGTGCCAATGTCTTGCTCCAACATCCCAACGACATGATGGTTGCGGTAGGAGGTGCTGACGGAGTCATCAAGGTATTGTATTAAACAGAGTGAGAAAAACAGGGAGAGAGAAAATTATCTATTAAGAAATTAGGAATAAAAAAAAAAAACAAAGTCAACAAAATAATAATCGAAGCTTTTGTTTTTGTTTTTTATGTAATTTATTATTATTGTTATTATTTTGACCTCGAAATGAACCAAGAAATTCGAAAGCCATAGGATATCGAATAGAAGTTAGATTCACAAAAAAAGACAATGCCAACGAAAAAGAAAAGAAATTCATAATGAGAGAAAAAATAAGATTAATAATAATAAATTATTGCAAAAGTTGATTAGTTTTTGTTTGATGTTTATTTTTTTTATATTCATTCAAATATATATTTATATATTTTTTTATTCATGTCTTCTTCAATTTTTTTACTATAATATTATAAAATATTTACACATTTATTAACAACTAACATTTATTAAATAAATAATAAAATATATATCAATATTAATTGGGTAAGATCATATTTTTGTAAAAGTAAAAAAACTATTAGTATGATAGTAGACAAATGTAATTTTTTGTCAGAATTTTGGTTTAATATAATTTTTATGATGAATGTATAATTAAAATTTAGATTGTGTGAGAAGAGAAAAACAGTGTTAGATACTATATTATCTTATCTAGCTCTAATGCGTGAAGTTTGTTCTGAGAATATAATATCCATATATATATAAAATCATTGCATTTTCTATAATAAACTCGAAATGGAGTGTTATTGATTGATAAATCAATAGTCAAGTTTTTTATTTTATCTAAAAAATTATGAATTTAATCATGGTTTAGCAAAAATCATAGGCCACATATCTCCCATGCATAGTCTGCAATCTCTACTATCCCGAGGTTCAACATTGCCTGCCACACACCAATTGCCGCAGTTTTAACATATTACAACGGCACGCGTACATTGTATGTAATTTCCTTTGTACTCTGGTTTGTAATTTTCTCTAATAACCCATTGATATGCTGGGATGTCCGGATACATCTGCGTCAGTTTAGGCAGAATTTGCAGTCGAAATTGCTCCATATTAAGTTTGACTGTAATGAAAAAAGGTTTTAATAGACTTTATGTAAATACTAGACCTTGTAATAAAAGGATTATTGTATTTATCTATCTCGGATATCTATGAGTATATGAAATATATTGACATTATTAATTAATACATAAAAAATGAGACAATAATTTATGAATGTATAAACTTTAATACATAAAAATTAAACAATAGTTTTCTGAAAAAACCTTATTTTTTATAATGAAGTTATTACATATATTTAAATTATAAATAAACAAATAACATCAATAAATATATATATCTCTATTTATATACATATACATACTTGTTTTTAAAATTACATGTGATATAGTACACTTTGATATTTCATGTTTGAATTAATTGAATATGTTCAGTATTTCTATTGTATTTTTAAAGCGGGTCTTTCCAAAATTAAACAAAGAAGAATTATGAAAAAATAGATGTTTTGTTTTTAACTTTATTTTTTGAATACTAATATTGTTTTATATATCATAATAACAATATACAAAAAAAAAGGACTTGTTCATTAATATCTCCTAAATGTAACTAGTTATTTCTCATGGTAGTGATTCTGCCTGGCTAAACATTCAGAACAAGTGGAAACGGCACATCCACAGATTGAGGTCAAATAAATTAAGATATATGATTAAATTATTGCAGCATAGCAGCAGGTGCAAATTCCCATGTATTTCCAAAGTAAATAGCATGGTCTTAAAATTCTATAGCAACAGCATTGTATTATAGAGTATCAATTTAAGACGCAATAAAGTGTGACAATTAATCCGTATAGGTAGCATTCGATGTATGACATTTAACTTATATATTTTTGTTCATTAGTATTTTGTATTATTCGTATTTTGTATTTTGTATTTGTATTTGGATTTTGGATTATGCAGAGATTCACAATTTCACCAGCAGCCCCACTCACCCACCCCAGGGAAAAACAACCATATAAAATATGAAGATCTAATTTAACAGTATAAATGGTTCGGAATTGGATGATTCGAATTCAATATAAATTATTTCTTAAACACTAAATCTTAAAATGTGGACCTATAAAAAATATATAGATTTATTATTAATATCGAATTGACGGAGAAGTTCTTATATAAAATATAGATTAGATGATAGTTAATATATGATAATTTAATTATTCATCCTATTCTTATCTATAGAATAACAAAAAAAATAGGATAAATAAGGGGGATAACTAAATAAATATAGAATTTTACAAAAGAGTACTTCATACATAATTTGACTTATACATATATATGTCCAACACCAAACTTTGAATATGGCAGCTAAGAAAGAACTCGAAGCTGATGTTAAAGCGTCTTGAAAAGATTTGGTAGTTTTAAAAAAGAAATAAGCTTGGCAAAAACAAGCATTCATTCAAAGATAAAACTTGGAAATTCGAAATCCCTAATGTATGTTAATGAATATATTTTTTTTTGAATTAGTTAAACATGTGTTAGGAAACATAAGTACAAATTTAATTGATGTGACTTAAATACCTCACAATATTTATATAATACTTTAACATACGAACATTTTAATTATTTAATTGGAAAAATTACATAGATTGTTTTAAACTACCAAAAGCAAGTTCTAGGTCCCAAAGATACGTGGAATGGCTTATTCCTATTGACTTACGCAGGAGTCGAAAATACAGTAATTGACGATTACGGATGTCTCGAATATATACTGTAGATTCCTAGGTGGAAATAATTTCCGATTATAATAAAATTGGAAGATACCCATTACAAATTATTGGGATAAGAAAAATAGTAAATATTTATTGCTATGTGATTTATTGATGTATTTTCAATATTTTTTTTTATTTTTTTAACAATCTATATCAGAATTTCAAAAATATAAATCTATATTATTTTTTTGACAGTGAAGTTCTCGATAATATTGAAGAAGAAGAATTAAAAAAAACTTTATATAAACAAATTACAATGTTGCTAGATATTTGGTTCAAAAAATACTTAAGCACTAAACTAGGCTGAAACTATTTTTTAATACAAATATGTTTTTATGAATGGATGAATGAGTATTCTTCTAATGCATCTATTCGATGGAACATAAAAAATACAATCTATATGTAGACAATGCGAAAAAGATTACATACATATATGAATATATAAGAATATTATTATTATTAAAATATATCAAAATAAAATATCAGATACAATCGATTTCTTCAAATGGGAAATAACAACTCGAAACCTCAAGCAGATGATTCATTAAGGGCTTAAAACTAAAGTCTAAAGCGCCAGTTGGCAGAACAAAATTCTCTGCTGGAAAAGAGAGATTCTGAGGAGAGACGAATACTTATTTAGATGAAAAACTGGCTGCATAAGACTTTTATTTACTTCACAAAGGAACAAATTTAAGATGGAATAAACTGGCTGGGATTAGTTCCAATGGGTCTCTTCTATTTGAAAGAGTAAATCATTGCCCTAATTAACTGGGTGAAGGAACATTCTTAAACTATCCTTAAAACTATCCTCATCGTGCTCGCCATTATTGCTATTTTTGTCTTAGTGATCGGTTTAGCCAAATATGGATGGTGGCTATAGTTTATAAAACCATGTCTTATGAAGATTCTAGCATTTATACAAAACTGGTCTGTTAAAATCTTTAATTTTTGTAAAACCCATTGGAAAACTGTCGAAAAAGTCATTGAAAAAGGCATTACGATTCTGAAAAACATCAAATTTTGATGAATTAGAGGTTTATATATTTCTACTTTAAGAAATAAATCGTATAAGATATAGATATACCTTTTGCAAAGATACAGCCAATATATAATTACATATATGTATATATATATATTGATATGATAATAATTATGTATCTGTTGATTTAAAAACTTTGAATTGAAATTTAATAATATATATTATAATAACAAATTAATAACTAAAAAAGAAAGGAAATAATAATATATTTAAAAAAATAAGCATTGGAGCAATATTAAATAAGTGAGCCAATAAATAAAAAATCAAATTTAGATTTATAACTGAGCATATTTAATCAATTCACATTATAATAATACATATATTAAAAAAAATACTAAACTTTAATTCACTTTTTAAGTTTTTAAAGTATACGCAAAAATTATATGCTGTGGCTTCTCCTATAAAAGGTAAGAAATGCAAGCACTCCAGGCCTCACTGACAAGCAGGCCTTGGCCAAATGGATGATTGTCGGCAAAAGGATCAACCACGGAAGCAAGGAATATTGGAAATCTTGTGTATGCTCCCATCCAAAGATTAAGATATAATATGTTATGTATATATATATTAGATAATTTGCTATTGCTCTATTATATATATATATATATACCAATGGATATATATATATGTATGTATGTATGTATGTATGCGATTATAGGCCGTCGCCTTTACGCCTCAACAAGAGTTGATTGGCGTAATTTCAATATTTTATCATCCACTGGAATGTGCTTTCTTCCGGTTCTTAACTGTCATATTTCTTTTGGATTGCTTGGTCACTTTCCTCTGATCGATGTATTCAATAAGCCAGTTAATCTGGGATTTGACTATCCCTCGGATGTGCGGTTTTTGATAGTATTTTAACATTTTCGTCACACTGATTTATATGCCGTGGACTCTAAGATGTGTTTGATTGAGGATTTACTTATTATGTGAAGGACACTTAGTTCTGTACATCTGGCGAAGTAAGTGAGGGGCCTTTTCTGGGAATGTTTTAAAGACCTCTCCCTTTTCTACAGCCAAACTTTCCGGTATCCCACGCCATCTGTTCAGGTTGTTCATGGTTTTTCGATTGGTGTTCTCAAACCATTATTTTTAATCTCCAAGTATACCCGCTAGTATCCCTGAATTCATATTCATTGGTAGTCTGCAGAACAGTTTAAAACGAGCACGTAAAAAAACAATATATATATATATTTATATGCTAATAATTATGTATGTCTGCTGCCTTAAAATTTTTTTAATTGATTTCAATAATATTGTTAAAAAAAAAAATATCAATAATGAACTTACAAAATATTTTTTAAGAGCGAAAAACACAAAGAATAAAAATATTATTATTATACAATAATAAATAATTGAGACAATATTATAGAGATTCGCGATATTTAAATATATTCAGTTTTTTATATATATTCTAATACTATTTAAAATCCAAAAAAATATATCCTTTCTATATATATTTAAAAAAAATAAAAAAATATTAAATTATAATTTATACTTTTACTTTTCCATAATGTCTCAAGAAAGGCAGAAGTAGTGGCTTCTCCTATAAAAGGTAAGGAATGCAAGCACTCCAGGCCTCACTGACAAGCAGGCCTTGGCCCAATGGGTAATCCATGAAGTTCGGATTAACATGGAAAAAAAACAATTTTGGAGATCATGTGAATGTACGCACCCAAAAATCAGAGTAGAGTATATTATCAAGAACGTAGTAACAGGTCACATACTGGATCCCGTTGGTTCGCACTGCATAAAGCAGTTTAAATCACCTCACATGCGAATAAGTAGAAATATATTCCGTACCAACCTGAACCAGCTGCCACTTTAGCATTTCTGGGGAACTACTATTCTGACTGAATAATGAAATTTGATATCAAATAATTTTTGATAAACGAAATTTATATATATATTCATTAGATAATAAACGAGAATTTTTCTATTTGCTCTGGTTTTATTACAATAATAATTTAAAAATAGATATATATATTTTTTGTTGGCTTTCAATTTTTTTGAAGTCACAATTTTTTCCGACGCATTGGCGCATTTATGGCCAGGTTTTTTTTTTATGATATATTGTATTTTTGAGTTAGGATCTTTCTTTTCTGGGAGCCAGTTCGGTAGAACATTCTCAAGGAGTATCCGATTAACTGTTGCTTGAATGCTCCGGACTTAGTGGCTGCTTACTGTTGCTGCCAAGAATTGCACTTGTCCCTTCAACTGTGATATCGGTACCTTATCTGACGAATCCTCTTCTTTAGTTAACTCGTTCTTTCTTGAATCAACATACGAACCGGGTGTTCCTTTATCAGCAGTATCTAAAGAAACTTATTTGTTGAAATTCGCCAGTGTTGTCATTTTTAGGTGGTTTGAAGTGCCTCGTCAATTTATAATATAGATCAAGCTGATGGCCTAATCATAAGGATTATTGGGAAAATGGGAGTAGATCTCTCCGAAAGCATTTGCCGAAAAGCCTGCGACAACAGGCAGGTCCTACACTAGCTTCGACACATATATATATATAATTTTTCTATTTGTTCCCAATATTTTTTTTTATCTATAATACTTTTGTACCCATATTTATGACTTATATTTAATATTAATCATAAGAAGGAAAAAATGTAGAAGTAACCACAAATTTTAAAATAACAATAAAATATCGAGGAGGTAAAATAGTTCGTCACTCGCTACAGAACATCGCAGATGTCTTACCGCGAAATGGCCAATATCTACTACCGAAACGCACTCAACCCCGTATTTAACAAATCCAACATCGCCTCCGTCATGCTCATCGTCATGCCCGGCCTCACGAATCTCTACTACATGCTCAGACCCGAAGGCATCTTTAAGAAAGTCATGATGATCACTATGCCTCTCGCCTGTCTGGCCAACCTCGGCTTCTCCATCAAAAAGGACCTGGACGTATTCGCACGGATCGATGACAACATGGATAGCATGGCGCTGAGGGAAAAGTTCAAATTCCTGTACACCCATGCCGATGAGGGAAAGGTCTACGAAGGAGTGTTACTGGATACCCAGAAAATAAAGCCAGAATAGACACAATAGACCCAATAAACTCAATAAAAGACGTCAAACTGATTGAAAAAAACTATCAAGTTATATAATTAATGTACATACATATTTATAATTATTAAATGTTTATATTATTTTTTTTTAATCTATATTATATACTTGCTTGAAGATCATCTAAAGTTAAGTTTGCCTTCGAAATTAGGCCGAAGATAATGAGTTTGGGGTTTGGGTCTTTCATTTTCTTCATATTTTTATTCATTCTTGTATTCGTAGAGCCTTGAGGTATGTTCATGGACGATTTCTTTTCCACTCAGGCATCCTTTATTCATGGAGACTTACAGTTCATTTTCTGGAAATCCTGCAGATTTATGAGCTGGGTCACCGCAATTAGGAAATGACAGTGTGATATTAGCACCATCTTCAATGCTATTTAATGATTATGGAAACTTGCTTGAGTCGCTTCTCTCGATAACCTCAACTTGATTTAAACTGGACCCTTTATGTTTTCTTGATAAATTGTCCTGACACTGCATGACGATGGACGTTTTTTTCTCCAGAAAATCCTGACTCTCTTGTGATCCTGTTGTCTCTTCATTTCCTGACGTTTTTTTGGCATTAATAGGCGACGATTCATCGAAACATTCGATCGAGAGTTCCCTCGAACTTTTGTTTAGGCTATTTTCTGTCTTTCTGGATGACTTCGAAAATATCTTACAGTCATGGGCTTTCTCCCAATTTGACTCACCATTTGAGTCCACACACTACTGTCTTCTCTTAAGAAGCAATCCTTAGATGAAGGTTATTCTGTTGTTGGACACCTTTCCATACTTAATGTTTCGCTGACTATCTTTTGTTTTCCAGAAATAATCTTCCAGATTTTCCAGAATCTCTTTGAATATTTAAAAATGGGTTTTGAATTCACTGAGTTCGTTGAGCTGGTCCTTCAATTATTTGGTCTAATAGAGAAGTTTTCTCACAATCCCGACGCTATCCGATGAATGTTTCTGGGCAATCGAGCAGTCGTTGATTATATTTCTTGTTCGGTTTTCAAAGAATTTTTGAGGCCCTCCGAAACCTATCGATTTGTTAGATGCAGAGTGAGGGGCGAATTCATGTATTGAAGAAGGAGAGTGGAATGCTGATGTTCGTTTCGGTTCTATTGGGGAATTTCGTCTCATGCTAGGGACCTGGGGTATTTTGAGATGGTTGGAGCTTGATAAAGTGGTAATAGTAGGATTTTAAAACATCAAATGTTGACTAGAACTAGTCTAATATCGGTTCATTTCGCTTATTTCTGGATGTTTTTACTTTGAAAATATGGATTATATGTATATATTTGGTTAATTTAATAACACAATTTACTATGTATGTTAATTCTGAATTTAGATGATAGAAATTATGTATATAATAATACCGAATGATTTCGAAAAATAATAATACATTGTAGTTAATTTTAAATTAATTATATTGTTTTTATTTCTCATAGGATATACATATCTGTGGAAAAAATCCTAAATATAATTAAATGAATTTTTTAAATATATGTTTTTTAATACCTCTGTTTTTTGATAAAATATACCTTATTTTTATTGAACTGTATAACATTTCTTAATTTTATAGAAATGAGTCTAAAATGTTTTGAAAGTCATTCTTTTTCTTGACCATCATTTTCAAAAACCCCTATTGATCTAGAATCTAAATATAATAATTCATTAAAATTACCCCCCCTCTTTTCTTTCCTTCTTTCTCGATATGTTGAATATAGATATTGTTTCTTTTAGTTGTTTTTTTCGAGAACTCAAAAAAAAACATCAAATAAGTCAGACAAACATCAATAATTGATTTTAATGGATACGATATTTTTAATAATTGTAAACATTCACGGTCTCGTATATAAAAAAAAAGATCGATTGCTTTTATATTTTTTCCAATCGAAATATTATAAAAAATAGGCACAATTTAGAATTTTTTATTTATTTAATTATTAACTCATTGAATTAATTTATTGTTAATTTTATCGAACCTATTTAAATTATATCTATACATGCTTCGAGACTATAAAAAAAACTACTACTAAAACTTATAAATTAAAAACATTTTTTCTTTATTTCTTTCTTTCTATTTTCAAGGATATTATTAAATTTTCAATCTATTTAATTTCTTTATTTTTTTTTTAACTCTTTTTTTTATACCTAAATATTTAGTTTTTAATTAAATTAAAAAAAAAAAACCTCAAATAGAAATAGAATTATAAAGAAAAAACAAAATGGAGAACTCGTTAACCGATGTCACAAACATGGTTGTAACCAAAAACTCAAACACTCCCAAGGAAAGACCCCGACCCAAACAGAAAGCCCGTGGATACCGTTCCATTACTTCACTCGAGCGGTCCTTCAAATCTAAAGAAGAAATCCCTCTTGGCAAATCTTCATAACCACCAACATAATGCTTATAGAAATAATCTTCTTCTAATTTATCCAAAAAGTCCATTCCCGAATCCTGCAAAAATCTAAAAGCCAGCGACGAGGGGGAGGACGAGATATTTAATCTTGCCTACAGCTTGCTCCTTCGTTTCGTGGACAACGAGACAGAAATCGAGACCTTGGTTAAAGAAATTAATTTCCACATCAGGAAGAATAACAGTCGCTGCAGTCTCGACCTCAAAAGCTTCAAGTCCAAACTGGCACTGAAGGATGCAAGCATCAAGCGGATCAGTTTCAATGCTGTTCCAAGTCTAGAGGAGCTCCATCCCAACGAGAAGCGCATCTCCATCGCATCCTTCGGCGAGCTAATGACTTCTTCTTCGTCGAATAACAGCTTCATGGGATCGTCCACGATCAGCGTGGAGCCCGATGTCAAATTCGAATCTGAGTACAGACTCTCCGCCAGGATCGTGAAACGAATCTACGAGAACCCCAGCGCCTTCCTGGTGATCCACTCGATCTGCCTGTTGCTGAAGTACCTTTGGCAGACAAAGACCAAGCTGACCCAAGAGAACGTGGTCAAGCTGGTAGCGATTTCAGCGATAATTTCCTACAAGATCAACTACGATCAAGAGATCAACGGAATCAATTCGTACTACGGGACGCTGATGGGCTTCGAGTCCAAAGAAATATCGCTATTGGAGAGGAGATTTTTGCAGGATATTTTATTCGAGACGAATATTGACAAATTCCAATATTACATTGTTTCTTAGAAATTGATGACTCCTTCGAAAGACCAAAAACACAAACCAAAATGATGTATATCTATTATTCTTATACAACTTTATCCCCTTTTATGTTATAACCGTCTAATGTTCTCTTTTTTTTGTCAAGTCATTTAATATATTTTTGTCTATAATATCACTCGCCTTGTTTAATTTGATTTTAAACGTTGATATTCCCCTCAACTACAAGTCTGATTAGTATCTAACACCTAAAGTTGACCTTAATACCTAAAATACATCAAAATCACTTAAGATAAAATCTTTAAACCAAACAAGAAATTAGATACTAAATACAAAAGTGGCTTCGAAATTGAGTAAAAAATTTGACCACAAAATATCAA